>JAVXUL010108569.1:0-18563 GCA_035590515.1 Trichilia minutiflora
ACCTGCCTCTACCCATTGAGTAGGCTGCCATAAAGTTAGAGAATAGAGAGGAAGACCTAACCTTTGGAACACTGTAAGTTGCATCGAATGGCCAAAAGAGATACGCATTCTAACTAATAATTAGATTCTATATTCATATATACGAGATTTTGGCAATATGAAAATTGTAAAATTCCAACAGACACATATCATCTTTAATTTAGAAGAAAAAAGTCTTGATTTAATTCCCTTTATTCTCAATAAACGCACTTTTATCCCTCAACAATATCAACTTCAAGTTATAAAGCAATTATATTTCATCCTTGATTAAAAGAATTCCTAATCCCTTATCCTAAAAAATTTGTTAATTTTAAAATGAGAATGATTAAAAGATTGTGATAGACTCTGTAACTTTGACATAATAAATATATTAATAAAATACGATTATCATACTATCCAATAATAGGAAGGATCCATTATTTTCATTTTCTTATGTCGAGTCCCGTTAAAGATATATAAAAGTAAAGTAAGAGGAATAACAAAGGGATCCTTTGAATATTTTTTTCTTGAGGTTTCATTTTCTTCTCTAAAACAGACTTTTCTCTAAAGAAAAGAGGTGAAACTGAGACTAAAACTTTCTCTTTTTATTTTCTCTAAATATATCTTCGTTAACTTAAGCATCAGAATTTTTTCATCGAAAAATTCACCCGACGTTACTGCTTAGTGTGTTATTATTTTGCAGAACTTAGAGGTTTAGCCTTACAAGTTAGAATCGAAAGATAAGCCTGTAAAATCTGAGTTTACAGGAACACAGTCACATATTCTATTCTATGCCACAATAGCCGGCATCGTCTATAAAAAACTAACAAAAAGTTATTAACACATCATTTAACGAAGGTATAAAGAAGAAGAAACCACTTCTGAAATGTTGACGGAGGTAGGAGTTTGACGAGATAACAGAACAAAGGCGAGAATCTGAAAGTTCCAGTTTTAGTGGAAGTATCACACGTGGTTGTGGAAGAGTTCTATTAGCGCTTGAAGAAAACAATGTTCCTTCGCCCACGGGTGGATCTAAGCCAAATAATGAATATATGGCTAAGTTCATGGCGAGCAGAGCTGAGATGTTGGAGAAGGAGCTTATGAAGATTAAACTGGTGGATAACTGGGGAATTTGCATGCTTGAGGGAGGGAAAAACATCATTTTCTCCTAAAGAACTAGAAAGTCAAGCTTTTTTTCACAGTGATGAAGGTGAAGCTCAGAGATCAATCAGAGCATGCAACCGTACGTCCAAACTTGGACTAACCACCGTACAGAAGAGAAAGGCCAAAATGACAAAATGGTTGGTGGAGGAGCCTCACATTCTTTTGGATGTTAACATCTTCTTTAAAATCTATGAGCAACATGAATGAAGACGTGACAAGGCAGATAGGAAGTATGATGTGATGAGCAAAGGCGAGTTAGAGCCTAGCTTGGCGTCCACAGATATGAGGTTTTACCTGAATGAAAAACACGTTAGGGAGAGAGAAGAAGTAACAACTGTTAGTAGAAAAAAGATGAAAGATTATATAAGGAAAATGCTACGTGAGATGAAAGAAAAAGGAGTTGTTGAACTAGGAGGGAGGCCGAGGATCGGGAATGCCCAAACCTGCACGTTTATGTCCCCTTTTTTTATCGGGATATGCCATCTTTGTTCCAAGTGGTGAAAACTCTGGGCTTGTGAAAAATTTGGTTGTCACTAGACTTGTAGGTGCGGTTCTATCAGAGCCTTCAGGTGACCGATCGCATTACTATAGAATGAAGAAGAATGGCAAATGATACCCTTACTTTACTGAAAAGAAAGGATAAAGTTTTTGTGAATGGAGATTGGATTGGAGTTTGTGAGGGGTATGATTTCATTGAGGTGTAATTTGTGAGAGATATGCATTCGTAAAAGAGACGAAGAATAAACACTGACAGCAACATAAATCTCGGGAACGAAGTACGGAGAATATTTTCGCTTGTGGTAAAAGGTGAAAAAAGAAGAAGAAGGAGCATTTATATAGGAGGAACTCCTGATCCATCCCATTAGTATTTGAATGATCAGGGAAGAGCCACATGTCTGAACCCCGTAATACCTTTGTGATTCAAGAAAAATGGTCTGATTTCCCATCATAAAATTTGTGACACGTGGTCCTCTAAGAGCCAAGCATTTAAATTTGTCTTGGAACTCAGAGCAACGCCAACTTATTTGTGAACTTACGAAGTGATCCACACAGACAGCATTTAATGAGCAGGGGATCGAGGGTTTAGATGTAAACACATTACTTGTAATTTTCAGGGCCTCATTAATGATTGGGCGGTGCCTCTGAGGCATTGGCTATATCACCTAGAGGAACCTTTCATCTGTATGAGAATCCCTGACCACGCTTGGATGAACCTCACCCCAAGAGTTCTACCACCAGACTATAATTTTTGACACGAGCCTTACAAGTCTCCCGTCTAAAAATTGGGGGACTAGATATTTAGGTAGAAAGCAAGAATGACATATGGAGACCTTCCCAATGGACACATGTCACCTTTGATCCCGAAAGAAAAAGCCATGATCCGATCCTCTTCATTCTCCTTGAGCGCCCTTTCATCCCTAAATAAGATCAACCTCGGGTCAGGAAGCAACTATACTCCATCCTTGACCCAGAGGACCCTTGATCCCTAATTCCAAGGAATCCGCTAGTTTAAAAATGAGAATAATTAGAAGACAGTGACAGACTCTACAACTCTGATCTGTCTGTCCCATCATCTGTCAACTTTGGATGGCATGATAGTGATAGACTCTGTAATTTTGACATAATAAGAGCATTAATGAAATGCGACTATCACAATGTCTAATAGCAGGAAGGATTCATCATTCTCATTCTCCTATGCCGAGTCCCATCATAAGAAATATGTATAAAAGCGAAACAAGAGAAGCAACAAGGGGATCCTTTGAATATATTTTTCTCAAGGTCTCCTTTTCTTCTCTAAGAACAAACTTTTCTCTTAAAAAAAGAGGTAAACCTGAGACTGAAACTTTCTCTTTTTACTTTCTTTAAATACATCTTCACTGACTTAGGTATTGGAGTTTTTCGGTCAAAAAAATCACCTGACATTACTCCTCAATGTGTTATTATTTTGTAAGGTTTGAAGGTACAACCTTACAAGTTAGAATAAGAAGATAGGCTTGCAAAATTCTAATTTACTAGAATACAGTCACATACTCCATTCTGTGCCTCAACAACTATAAAATTAAAAAAAAATTATAAAACGGATGATAGAGATTTATAATATATTATAATAGTCTAAAACAATATTTCTCTCCTTCCCATATTGTTTAAGAGATAATGAAGATTGTTTTTCAATATTTAACTATCAATTCTTCTAAATTAAAGTAACTATAATTTAAAATTTAGGCAAAATACATACTCTTCTTTTAGAAATAGATTGTTTTATAAAAAAAATTATTATATTCTAATGTTTAAATTTATTTTTTAAAATTTCTCTCCTTCTTAAATTACTTAAAGAATAATAAAGATTGTCTTCTAAAATTCAACTATCAATTCTTTTAAATTAAAGTAATTATAATTTAAAAGTCAATAAAACACATATTTTTCTTTTGCAAACAAATTGTTTTATAAAAAAAATTGTTATATTCTAATGTTTAAAAAAATAAATTAAAAAAAATTTCTCTATTTAGGATTCAAGATCTAACAAGACCTATCTATCTTGTTGATCAAATAAAACTCATTTATTTAGTTATTATTTATAAACCATTTAGAAAGATTTCTCTTTTTTCACGTAATACTTAATTTTTACTATTTAAATATCTTTTATACGTACCAACAATAAATACATATCCCTACATTTAAAAACTATTTAGAATAAAAATTTTGGTTTGAGCTTTATTTTAAAATAAAAATTTTAGAATCAATGATATGATTGATTGTAACGGTTTAAAATTACAATCAACGTTAAAATAATGACAACGTTAAAATAATACGATTCATTGAGTTAATGAGCTTTGGCATTATGCTTGATTGTTTTCTAGCCTTTTTAATAATAATATTTGGTGGATTCTCAACAACATCCAATTCCAATGTGATCACATAGGAGTAGGAGCAAATATTCGTATAATTTATGCATAACATAAAAAAATAATAATAAAAAATATAATGAATTAAATTACAGAAAATTACCAAAAATGTTCTAGCTGAGCACAATTATTACTTTTTGTTCTAATTTATTAAATATTTGCTTGTTACCATTGTCGATTCTATTCAATTTAAAAAAAAAAACACGCACACAAACTAAATAATAAATATAATTATATAAAGGCTTAATGACCAACATTTATTAAATTATTAAATTATTTCATATTTTATTAATAATTTTTTCAGGATAACTAGTATTTATGAAATTATTCAATCATTTGTTTGTTTGTTTGTTTGTTTTTTAAACTATCAGGCACATTTTCGCTTTCTGATGGTAACTGAAAAGATTGCTTTAACTTGGGAGATATTTATTTAGGAGAAAAATAGTCCGAAAATGGTGTATCTCTGCTAATACATTAGTGGAAGTGGACACTAATTTAACTCGAAAATTTTCATTTGAGAACAGTTTATAGAACTCGTCTTTCACTTTCCCCCCACCGCAACAACAATTTACATCATATTTGTTCCTAAATTCGTATAGTTAAAACTATAAGCTGCCCAAAGAGCCACTCTTAACAAAGCATGCTGCGTCTGAGTATCTTTAATTTGTCGGGGAAAAACCACAACAATGATATACCCTTGCAAATCCTTGCAATCTCCCCCGTACTCAACAACTGGTTTTAGCTAACTCTTGTTTTTTCTCACTATAGTGAACAAAACTCAGTTATTGGTGATTCAGAAGAGACGCAAGGACAAGTACCATCACTTATTTTAAAGTTGAAAAGCGCAAATATATCTTGTATTCCCACATAACGGAAGCATAAGAGGCAGTGAAGTGGAACGGGTATACAAAAGAGAAAATGTAAACTATTACAAAGCATATCTTTCTAGGCATTTTGGCCATGGCAATGGCTAAGATCAAGTGTAGTATCTATTCATATGATAAATAGGTGGTATTAAATTAATGTTTGTAAGGGGCGGCCAAAATGAGGAGTTGAATAACGCATACAGGTGGTTGTTCTGTTTTTGTACTCATCTGGTAATCGGAGTAACAAACGAAAGTTTTGGTACAAGTAGAACGTTATGGCTTTTGAGTAGTCTCTGAACCTATGGAGTGTATTTAACCTTTGATGAGGTTTCGGTATATGTAATCATGTTGCACTTCATTTACGTTTCCAGCTTCCTGCATGGCATGTAAATAAAACCTTCAAGAAAATAATTAATGGAGAAAAAAAAAAGGAACTGTAGGAAAAGAAAAGATGTTCCACCAGAGTTAGAAAACCGCTTTGCTGGGAAAAAAAATTACCCTTAGACAACAAGACTGCCAATGAGATTATGTACCTGAACATACCAAACGATTCCTTATCAATTCATTAAGTAGGATATAAGCACTTCCAATCATTAAAAGCAGTGAACTGCCAAGACTATAACACCATACGTGAATTAAAAAGTAACAAATACCCGTAGCAGTTCAGTCTAGTCACTAAATTTGTTTGGTACGGTGGCTTCAGTGAAATATTCCTTTCTCACAGTATCCACCGAGCAAAATTTTACCTTAAGGAAAAAAATAATGTTTAAAATCATATGCTAATAAAGAAGACCTATCACGACGATACATGGGTTGATACATTAAAAAAATATTGATGGGTTGCATGACTGGTGCCTACCAGAGAAGCATATGATTTCAGCAAGGGCTTTGCTAGTTGCCAAAATGGCTGGAACACAAATGGAGCGTCCACAAATAGGACTTCGCCCAGCCGCTTTGGATAATAGTAGTAAAACACATCAAACTGCCAGAAGAACAAAGAAATCAACTCAGTTTATTAAGAACATGAAGACTTGTGTTGTGTTGCTCAGTTGCTCATAATAAGATAAATTAGCAAAGCATGCCCTTAACATAAATTGATGCTTTTGTTTATATTTGTATGCAGAACTAATCCTTTCTAAGGAGAAACCAAGATGCAGCACGAAGGAAACAAATACAAGCAGTTAAGATCCAATTATCCATCCAATAAATCAACACTAATTTGTATAAGTTACCAGAAAACTAAGGAATTTAAGATCAGCATTCTCAGTTCCAAAGCCTCTAAGATCTACTATGATAAGTATTTGCTCCTTCCCTGATGGAAGCTTGCTCAACGCCTTCTCGATAGTAAATGCACATAGCTTCATGTCCTCAACATGATCATGCACCTGTTCCCATGTCATTTAATCCTTATTATTGATAACCAAGCAGAAGTACATGGGCAATCCAGAAATTCCAAATTAATCATATTTGTCAACCTAAAAATGCTACATGTGACAAAAGATTAAGATTATAAAGTAATTGTCCAACTGTTGAGAAAGCCTGCTGTAATTTACAAAAGACAGAGTGATAATAATTTACAAGCTGACTGGAATCATAAAAGAAATTTATACCGAGAGAAACCGTAAAGAGGGTGTTCTTCAACTCAAAACTTACTGCAGGTAAGTGTTTTGATGCCTCCACTATAAGCACTGGTCTTTCCTTTACATCCAGAAAGTCATGCACATAAGCTTTTCCTGTTTTAGTAACACCTTTTACAGACTCCTCATTCAATTGAGACACTCTAAATTCTTCACGCCATTTCTAAAGGTGAAAACTTAGTAGGAAAACTGTGCAATGCATAACTTCGAAAAGTCAAAAACTGACATTAAGAGTCCTTTGTAAGCAACAAACGCAAAGTTGTCACAAGAGCCTGTCATAAAAAATTTAGATCCTGAAATCACGAATTTGTTAAGGATACAATAGCTTTAGTCAATTTTGCAACAGCTTCTTCGACGGAAAACTTTCTATCCTTTAGAAACCAGAGAATCATATCTTCGTCATCTCTTCCATTTTTTCCAACAGGGAGACTGCTATAATCTTTTTCAAGCTTCTCCTTTACTTGCAGAACCAGCTGCAAATTTCAATAACACGAACCAGATGATTCACCAAATTGTAGACAATGCAGAAACAAACAAAACAATGTTGCTTCTTTGAATGAAACATTTTAAGCCATTTGTACTAAGGTTGCCATTCCGCAACTGGTTTTCTTTTAATCATTGGCTTAGCATAAATTAAATCAAATCAACGTGAAACAAATTATGTGATTAAAATTGAGCATGAATTAGAAACCCATCAAACCCAAAACTCATCAATCACCAAACATTTGTAAACAATTCCAAGGACATAATTTCTTGAGACCGTCAGGTCTTGTGTCAATTACGGAATTTTTCAATATATTATTCACATAGTAAATTTCCTTCCTGGAAACAAAATGGAAACTAGGTGTAGCAGAAGATACTAACATAAGAATATAGCATTCAACAGAGTGTACGGTGGTACCTTACGTGATTCATTACGGTTTGATACACAATTCTTAACTGAAAATTTGCAGTTTCGAATGGGCTCCTTGATTAACTTAATTGAACTAACCAAGAGAGAAGCACTACTATGACAATTGCGGAGCGCCATTCCTGACCCTGAGATTCCCTCTTCTCTGCTGTTTGTGGGTGTGCAATGTTGTGATGATAGTGATCGAGCGGTCGAGAACAGTTCGAAGATCTAAACGACGACGTCCGCTCTTTAATTGAATTATTGAAGGGTCATTATTTATCATTCACCACTCCTGATGTTTGAAGTTTTGTTACTTAAATAATAATTTTATTAATTAACTTATTACTCTTAAATTTTGCATTATGTTAAAATTCATAATAAAATTAAGAAAAATTATTAAAGAAAACTTTATTACTATAAAGTTTTAAACAAGTAAACTATTTCTTGTAAAAAATAAAGAATTATTTTTAAAAATTCAATTTTTTTTAATTTTTCTGTACATTCTAAAATATATTAAAATTTTAAAACAAAATATTTGTATTTTTATCAAACATGAAAAATATTAATTTTTAGTTATGAATAAGTCATTGCCTCATAATTATTATTAGCATGTTATTTATATCTTGATTTTTATACAATAATTTTAAAATAAAGATAATTTTTTTGTCATTCATTTTATCTCATATTTTTTATGACAAATAAGAATACAAATGTTATTTTATCTTGATATTAATGCAATAAAAATTTAAATTTTTATCATTTATTTTCTATAAAAATTTAAATAAATGAATTAATATTTTTTATAAATTTTTTTTAGAAAAGGACCTATTTAATTTACACTCAATTGAAAATAAAATTTTAAATATATTAAAATTTTGAAGCAAATTATTTTTAATTTTATTGAATATATTTATTTTAAAATAATGTTTATTTTTTAATAAGGAATAGTCTTTTTATTCAAATTTTTAGAATAAAAAATACATATAATAATTTTTCTTAGTTTCGTTATTAAAATTCAATGGAATGTACAATTTAAGAGATGTAAATAATAATTAAATAAAAAATATTATTAAACTATCAAAATTTTAAATTTAAAGGAGGTAAATGATAAATTCTCCTTAATTTATCGATTAAAATTTAAAGTTTGATGAAGGGAATAAAATAAAATTAATTGAAATTTTTTTGACTTCGAAGATAATTTTTAGAAATATTAAGAACCATTTTACTTATTGTGTCAAATATACTAATTAAAATAATATTTTTTTTTAAATATTAAAAACCAAAATAAAATTACCCATAATTTTGAGTTAAAGATCCCATTCATATAGATGACAACATTAATGACATGGGGTAAATAAATAAAATCCATAATTGATAGCCGGCATGCATGCAAGTTTATTTGCATATTGTTGATGTCATTTTACATTTGAATGTAGGTGAAATCACGAAAGCTCTAGAAACAGGGTTGCTCCGGGATGAAGACCAGCGTCTTTGAGAGTGATTCCCATTTGATCAACGCCATAAACTCTTCTTGGAAAGCTTGATATTAGTTTGTAGTTTCCTGGACCAGGTAAGCCTAGCTAACGAATCAATGAATCTGTAAATTGACTGAATTTTGTTTGTACACAAATAGCTTTGCTCTCTTATTTCTCCATTTGGAAATCGAATGAATATCTGAAATATTCAAGAAATTATCATGAAATCTTATGCGATTGACAGTAATTATTAAAAAAAAAAATTATGAACAATTAATATTTGTACCTTTGTAACCTGAGGATCCTTTCCATTATTTGTAGTCCCTTCTGTTGAGTTTCTATAACCTGTTGTTGCAGTACTGTAATACTATTACCAGGAGCAGGAGCAACTACTGCACAGAAGGGGAAACTAGCAGCTCGCAATTGTGTTTATAATTCAGCAAACTATTATGTTCAAAGCTGGAAGCTGAATTTGAATTGCTGAAGCTGCTGGAGCTGAAGCTGCTGGAAACTGGAGCTGCTGGAAACTGGAGCTGCTTGTTGAAAACTGAAAGTTAGTTGCAGGAGCTGTATTTTAGAAGGTGCCAGCTAGCAAGAAACAGAATCTTGGATCTTAGAGTTTTTGTTAATCAAGATTTGGCGCCACTTGAAGTTAGTTAATTTAAGAAAGAATTTGGTTAACTTAGGCAGTAGGTGATGCAAGATTTAGTGACAGTCTTTCAGGTGTATAAGTTGCAGTAAGTGCAGTGTGGTGGGTAGAGTTTTTTCTTAATTGTTTTTCTCTTCTTCTCATGCTGTAGTTCTCTCGTGCAATGATCAATAAAAGGTTGATTTCTTCTTTGTAAGTTTTGAGTTCATTGATCTTGAGTGTGTTTTAATAGACTGTGAGAAAAGTGCAAGTGAGAAACACTGAATCTTGGCTCGGGTTCATTGAGTTCTTTGGTTTCTTGGCCATTACTCTTCATCTTTGTTTCTCTTTGGAGTTGTTTTTGGTATGGGAATTATTCACAGCAATATTGTAACCATTTGCAAATCTCTCCTCTATCAGCAACTGCTCCCCACGAAATAAAATTTGCGCCAAGAAACTGTGCTCAGAACTCAAATTCTCCCTACAGAAAGAGGGAGTGAAAGGGTGTTAGGACTTAGGAGAGTAGAGATACATGAACAAGAACCTATGCTCATCTTCAGCTATCTTCAAGGCTTCCATGAACTGACACGCATTAAGAAAAAGGATGTATGGAGCCATATTGCTGCTTAAAACTTCGGGAATGACTACAGGTTCCAGTGGATGTTCCGGCAATTGAAAGCTTGTTGCCCGTTGAAATCTATACCATAACCCATTGCTCTTGAAACACCCCGTATAATGCTTCGAGGAAGGCTTACCATCCGGCGCACAATTCCATTGCAAGAAGATTCTCGCATTGCTCTTGCATTCTCCGTTGTGGTTGATAACATTGTTTTAATTTTCTCTAGTCTAAACGCAAGTACTACATTGAAGGAAGAAATTTTACAGTGTCAATTTGTTCAGAATTAGTAAAGCCAAAATGAGTTATACAGTTTTCTCCTACTATCGGTGACTAACCAAGCTCGTAATTCCTTGCTGCCTGCTTTTATTGACGACCTTTACTCATAGTAATGAGTCAGAAGCATTACGTTTTAAGAATATGAAGTGGCTTATACTCATTTTAGTTTCTACAAAGTTCAAAGAGGATGCTTTGCTTATCAACGAATCAACCCGGAACAGAGATCAATGCAACAGAATTATTCTGCAAGAAAGCAAAAATGAAAGAAGAATTAAGTAAAGAGAATGACAGCTGAGAGGGGCTGATTCCCCCTGAAAACACAAGCACTTTTTGTTACTCCTACTTTACCAGAATTATGCAATGCAGTTTTGGGATTGGAAATAACACTTTTTGTTGGAATATATTATATTACCCCATATTAAAAGACAATAATCTTTGCAATAATTTTGGGCAATGAAAAATTAATTTTATTATCTACTAAATAATTTATTTGATAATAAAAAATATATTAGTATTTATTATTTATTAAATAAAAATTATATATATAAATTATATTATTTATATGATAATAATAAATATAATACTATTTATTCTTATTAAACTAAAATTAATACATTATTATAATGATGAATTGTTCTAGCATTTTATCAAATGCAATCTCTTAATTTTAATTTTCTTTCAAGCATTCATTATTTATATTATTTTTTATATCTATTTTTTTACTGTTATTAAATTATTTAAGAAATGGGCCCATAAAATATTATTTCTATAAAATTAAATGCGAGTTTTTATAAAAAAATATTGTCAACGAAAAAAATTAAAACCTTTTTTTCTTTACCTTTCAGTTTTTGTATTTTCTCTGCTTGGAGAGAGAATTTTTTTCTAGAAATTTCTAAAATTTGAAAAAAAAGAAGAAGAAGGGAAATTGACTTCCTTTTGAGTGTAAAAAAATAAATACAGTTTAATTTAAGAAAAATAATTTTTCCTCTCTTCGAGTCCTAATTAAAATTAAATACAGTTTATCCTGTTTTTAAATTAAAATCTATTTTCATCTATCTTCACCTCTGCGGAGTTAAGCAAACCTTCGAAAAATAATTTGGTCAGCAAGTGAATTGACTATAAATTCTGCATAAAGCAAATTGGAGAGGAATTTAAGTTGTTTTTTCTCTAATAATTATTATAAAAAAAAATGAAAGAAAGAAAAGAAATCAACCTTAGCCGACGGATGGCTACTCATCTCCTAGTTAAGTGATATATCATATATTAACATATCAAGTTTTTACATCATATATATCATGATTACCATGTGTTATATTATATGGCATATTGTTATACCATATATATCTCATTATTACAGTTTAAAATATGTTATATTTATATGATATGAGCACAATGTAGAGTAGATGTAAACGAATTGGGTGTTATATATATATATATAAGTTATTTTCTTATAATAATTAAACAAAAACTTAACCCTAACTGACTCCTATTCATCTCCAAGTGATCAAGTGCCTCCTGTTTAGTTTTGTGAATAACTGGTACATATCATAAATGCAAATTTGTGCCCAAATCATGTACGAAAGTATTTAATTTTCAACAAACTAAGGATTACAACATCAATAGTTAAAAAAAGAAAAAAAAGGAAAAAATATGAAATCACTAATCACAATAATCTCTCTTTATGCTTTCCACGATAAAATAAAATAATTTAATTCTCGTACAAAATCAATCATGCCCCGGCTAATGAGACACAATTACTTCTGTTAAGGTCTCTGTTGTCAATTTATCATGATTAATATATATAGAATCCTATTTTAGACACACGAAGAAGAAAAAACCTATGAGAGCTGTAGAATTGGTTTATCATGGAAGTTTTGTTTCTTACAGGTTTAATTGTATTAATAAGAGGATCAAATTATAAGGTTTCTAATATATGTTAGTAAGGTCAGAATGAAAATTATAAGTGAGAAGGTGGTTAAGTTGGTTAGCTTTAAGATTACAGTTTTACGTTTTTTTTGCTGTTATAACAGTTAGAGAGGAGGAACGAATGACAACTTTGTAATTTCTGTTTTCTTAGTGAAATAAAATTTTTTCTTCTTTCTTTGAATTTCTCTATCTGTGATTCTTGTTTTTTTTCTTTATTTTCTGGTTTTCATACTTAATTCTTTCATAGTTTCTTTCTGTCGAAACTAGCAGGAAAACTTGCAGGAGGTTATTGAGTTGGTCTTGCTGTTCTTGGTGGTTTCTAGATCAAGTTGATTAACTCGTCTAGTTCTGGGAAGTTGATTCAAGAAGTGGTATCAGAGCTCCTTGGAAGAACAAGTAAACCTGGAAGCTACAATGGTGCAAGCAAAGTACACGGTTGAGAAGTTTTCTGGTGATGGAGACTTCAATCTCCCGAAACTGAAAATGAGGGCCTTGTTAGAACATGAAGGACTGGACTCAGCACTGGAAGAGGAAGGTATCAAGATTGAAGGAAAAGACTTGACAAAATTTGAGTATTTTGAGATACAAAGGAAGGCAAGGAGTGCCTTAATTCTGTTCTTATCAGATAAAGTGTTGAGGGAGGTTTCAAAGGATATGGTAGAAGCTGGAAGAGAGATGCATGGTGAAGTCCACGGCTAAGAGACTCTATCTAAAGAAGAAGATGTATGCCTTCTTTCTTGAAGAAGGTGGTTTAGTAGAGGATCACTTGGATAAGTTTAATAAACTTATATTGGACTTAGAGACAGTAAATATGAAGGTAGAAGATGAAGATCAAGCTCTCATGGTTCTGACCTCACTTCCCCTCTCCTATGAACACTTTGTAGATACATTGCTTTATGAAAAATACCCTATCCATGGAAAATGTCAAAAGTACATTAAGTTCTAAAGAATTGAACAAGAAAATTCAATTCAAGGAGACAACATCTGGTAAAGGATTGAATATGAGAGACAGATCTGGAAATAGGGAGAACAAAGGCAAAAAAGATTCAATATCAAGATCAAAAGGATTCTTGACTCTGGCTGTACATACCATATATATCCCTATAAGCATCTCTTTCCTTCCTTGAGTTTAGAAGATTATGGGAAGGTTTTATTGGGTAATGATATGACAGTAGATGTTAAAGGTGTAGGCACCATTAGGATGAAAATGAAAAATGACACCTTGATAGAATTATAAAATGTGAGGTTTGTCACTGGCTTCAAAAGAAACTTGATATCATTAGACATGTTAGAGTTCATTGGCTGTACTTTTCAAGGTGAAAATGAAAGTCTAAAAGTGTGTAAAGGCTTCTTTGTAGTGATGAGGGATGACAGGCAAAATGGTTTGTATGATCTCCAAGGTGGCAGTGTGGTCATTGGTGACATAAATGCATTAAACAAAGTAGGTTCGAGTAGGCTTTTGTTATGGCATCAGAGACTTGGACACTTAGGCATCAAAGGGCTCATTGAATTGAAGAAAAGGAGCTTACTTGGAGAAGGAGTTGGCAGTGACATGGAGATGTGTGAATGCTGCATATATGGCAAACATCACAAGACCAGTTTTGAGGAAGCCAAGCTGAACACCAGTCAAGTGTTAGAGTATATACATACTGATGTAAGGGGGCCAGCACAGATTCCTTCATTGGGTGGAGGTAGATACTTTCTGTCGATTATTGATGAGTTCTCAAAGAAGGTGTGGGTGTATGTGCTAAAATCCAAGGATCAAGTGTTTGAGAAGTTCAAGCATTGGAAGCACTTGGTTGAAAACTATACAAACTTGAGAGTAAAGACTCTAAGGACAGACAATGATCTGAAAATTTTCAGCTCACAGTTTGATAGTTTTTGCAGGGAAAGTGGAATCAGGAGACATAGAACCGTGGCACACAGCCCTCAGCAAAATAGAGTTGCAGAGAGAATGAACAGGATCCTTCTTGAGAGGGTAAAGAGCATGCTCTTATGCTCAGGGCTCTCCAAAAGGTTCTGGGTAGAAGCAGTCAATACAACATCATACTTGGTTAACAGAAGCCCATCATTTGTGCTAGGATTCAAGATACCAGAAGAGGTTTTGACTAGCAGAGAACCATCCTTACATCATTTAAAGATTTTTGGATGTACAGTTTATGCTTATTTGAAGCAAGGGAAGCTGGAACCTAGAGCAATTAAAGGGATGTTTATAGGTTATCCAGAAGGTGTCAAAGGCTAGAAGCTTTGGTGTTAAGATGGTGTTGGTGGAAAATGCATCATCAGTAGGGATGTTAAGTTTCTAGAGGATGCACTTAACCATGACAGCTTTAAACATGAAAGAGAGTCTTCTAAGAGCTCAAAAGATACCAAAGATAAGGTGGAGCTTGAGTCAGGAAGTTCAAAGCATAGAGAACCTCAACAATTTCTAAGAAAAAGAGGATGTTGAAGGAGAAAAACACACAGATGGTGAGCAAAGGGACTTATAGGACTATGCATTGGCAAAAGACAGAGAAAGAAGACAAATCAAACTACCTATGAGGTATGGACATGAAGATATAACAGCTTTTGCTTTTAGTGTAGTAGAGGAGGTGAATCTTCCAGAACCTACAACAGTTGAAGAAGCATTAGATGGTACTGAAGCAGACAACTGGTACAAACAATACAAGAAGAGATGGACTCATTGTTGAAGAATAAGACATGGAAGCTAGTACAATTACCAAAAGACAGAAAAGCAACAAGTTGTAAATAGATCTATAAGAAGAAATAAGAGGCTGATGGGACTATGAGATATAAAGAAAGGGTAGTAGGCAAGGGCTTTAACCAACGAGAAGGCATAGACTACACTGAAATATTTTCACCAGTGATGAAACAAATGTCAGTTAGAGTTATCTTTACTCTGGCTATTTTGAATGACTGAGAGATGGAATAAATGGACATTAAGACAACCTTTCTTCATGGGAACTTGGAAGAAGAGATTTACATGAAACAGCCTAAGTATTTTGAAAGGAAAAAAATATAAAAGCTGGCCTGTTTGCTTAAGAAGTCCCTATATGGTCTTAAGCAATCTCCTATACAGCGAAACCTGAAATTTGATGAGTTTATGAGCAACAAAAACTATTCTAGGAGTGCTTATGACTAGTGTGTGTACTTCAAAGGAAGAAGCTTGGATGACATGATTTTTTTGTTAATATATATAGATGACATGCTGTTGGCAAGTAAAATAAGAGACAAGCTGCTGGAGTTGAAGGCTTCTTTGTCAGTAGAATTTGAGATGAAAGACCTAGGTGCAGTAAGGAGTATACTAGGTGTTAAAATTAATAGAAACAAGAAGAAAGGCTAGCTGAAGTTAAATTAGAAGAGATATTTACAGAAAATTCTTCAGAAGTTTAAGATGAGTTATGCTAAGGCAGTAAAACAACCTTTTGCTGCTCACTTCAAACTTAGCAAAGAACAATGTCCACAAATAGATTAGGATAAGCAGGAGATGTGCATGGTGCCTTACTCAAGTGCAGTGGGTTGCATGATGTATGGAATGGTGTGCACAAGACCTAATCTGGCGCATGATTTGAGTGTGTTGAGCAGGTTTATAGTAAATCCAAGAAGGTCACACTGGGAAACAATAAAATGGATGTTTAAATATATAAAAGGAAGCTTAGATTACTGCATATACTACTCAAGGGAGATGCAGGAGACAAATGAAGTGATCAAAGGGTATGTGGATACAGATTATGCCATAGATTTAGACAGAAGAAGGTATTTGTCTGGGCATGTGTTTCTGCTGAATGGATGCATCATCAACTGGAAATCTTTTTTGCAACGAGTAGTAGCTCTGTCAACCACAGAAGCTGAGTTAATGGCAGTGGTGGAGGCTGTGAAAGAAGCACTTTGGATGCATGGCTTTGTCATTGAACTTGGAGTAATGTGCCAGATTCCAGAAGTGCTATGTGATAACCAGAGTATAATACACTTGTCAACGCATCAAGTGTTCCATGAGAGATCCAAACACATTGATGTAAGACATCATTTTGTAAGGCATGTGATAGCAGAAGGTCAAGTGAAGCTGAAGAAAGTCAGAACAAAGGATAATGCTGCAGATATGCTAACAAAAGTTGTAGCTGTTGGTAAACATTGCTTAAGGATGATAAACTTGAGCTTGGATTAAGAGCTTGTGGCTAGAAAATTTGTTAGTAATAAAAGCTGATTGCAGCTGAGTTACATAGAGCTGTGCAACTAAAGGGAAAGAAGAGGTAGATGTATGACTTCAATGTTGAACCAAGGTGGAGATATATATTATTGTTTTTAGTTATTTTTGTCCACTCACTTAAGTGGCGATGATTACATAAAAACTTTGAAGATTTAGGTATAACGGTTGTGCTTAGCTTATATTTCAGACATTCTCATCCACTAGGGATTTTATAAATATTTATACTATTTATTTTGTTTGTTTTAAGTTTGTAAACGAGCTTATACTATATGCATTGTAAATTATTTCTTAAACTAGTATATGTATTTTGGAATCAGAAAGGATCTTGGATGGGCAAATAACTGAATTATTATCAAATTGAGATTTATATGTGAAAATCATGTATTTAGCAGTTTTATAATTTTTTTGACGTATATTTTGAGGTTTAGAGTGTATATCAAATACTTGTAATAGTTATTACGAGTATACCTCATAATTAGGATGTTAAAGTATGAATGATAGCTAGGCTAATTAACAACTTAATTTTTCTAATTAATGGAATAATCTTTGTTAATTTATGGAAATTATTACATTATATGTGTTGAACTTGTGATTCATTAAACAAAAGGAATCAAGGGTATAGGAGTCATTTACTTGTGTAGGGAGTTCTTGGTCATTCTTGAAGAACGGAAAGGTGCCAACTGGAATTAGTTTTCTGTTTTCAGTTAATGTTAGTTGCTAGGAAAAAATATTAAACCAGAGGAGCTGGTGTAATACTCTCACGGGAATATTTTTTGTACTAGAACAAGATTTGGTTTGAATAAAATCTTGGTTATCCTCTTGAATTGTTCTCTTGTTTTCTTTGTCACTTGATTCTTCTTTTTCTTTTATCTTCTTCATTTATTTTTCTTGCTGGTATATGTTGTGTTGTATAAGAAAGCTTACAGCATTTTCTGTGTTGTATGTGTTGAACATTTGAGCAATTATTTCTGCATAATTCGTGGGATCTTGGAGTGTTTTCTTGGTCAGGTTTTATCAAGTGTTATCAGAGCTATCACCACAAGAATTGTAGAAAAGATTAATTGTTGGAGATAACACCATTGAAGGACAGAATTTGGAAATAGCAAGATGGTTACCACCAAGTTTTCAATTGAGAAGTTTATAGGTGATGGTGACTTCTCAATCTAGAAACTGAAGATTAAAGCCTTCCTTGAACATGAAGGCTTGGATTATGCACTTGAGGATGAAGATTTTAGAATAGAGGGCAAGGAGTTTACTGAGTTTAAGAGAAGGGAAATGCAAAGAAAAGCAAGAAGTGCACTCATCTTGTCTCTGTCAGATAAGGTGCTGAGGGAGGTGATTAAAGAGAATTCAGCCCGTGGGATTTGGATGAAACTTGAAGAAAGATATCAACAAAAATCCATTACTAAGAGACTTTACCTTAAGAAGCAGATGTATGCATTCAATCTTGTAGAAGTGGGGTCTGTTGAGGAGCATTTGGATAGGTTTAATCAACTAATGATAGATCTGGAATCTGTTGATGTAAGAGTGGATGATGAAGACCAGACATTGATTGTTCTCACCTCATTACCTGCATCCTATAAGCATCTCATTGACACCTTGCTGTATGGAAGGACAAGCCTCTCGATGGATGATGTGAAGAACTCTTTGAATTCTAAAGAGTTGAACAAGAGGAACCAGCAGAAAGAGGCAAGCTCAGGTGAAGGATTACATGCCAGAGGAAGGTCTGAAAGAAGGGAAGGAAAGAGGAAAGGACACTTTAGATCCAAATCAAAGGGAAGAGGCTTAAGATGTTACCATTGCAATAAAGAGTGCCACTTCAAAAGGAACTGTCCAGAAAGGAAGTTGCAGAAGACACCAACAACACCAGCAACATTAGTAACATCAGCAAAGAAACAAGACTCTGCAATGGTTACTGAGGTAAACTTCCAAGATGCCTTTCTTTTAATGGC
>JAVXUL010108579.1:0-18561 GCA_035590515.1 Trichilia minutiflora
ATAATAGAGTTAGCTTATGTTGTATTTAAATTATAAACTTATTATTGCTATTAACATATTGTATTTACTAGTAATTAATGTATTTTATATATTTTTTTAAATTAAAAATTTTTTAAATCGATCTGCGGGCCGGCTCGTTTAGGTTCGTTAATTCGCGAGTCGAGTTAAGACCAATAAAATATTGGTCCATATAATAAGTGAGCCGACTTGACTCGATTCATTTAAATATCGATTTACAGTGGATTGAACCGAACCAAATCGGTCCGATCCGTTTGACAGATCTAGTCAAAACCTCGCTTACGTCTGTCCAAACTTAATTGAATATCCAACTATCAATGTCAAATCCATCCGAAGCTCCATTGCTACCATGTACCTCACCCTCATCATCATTTCACAATCTTAATTACTTATTTTATATTTTGTCTTGGAATTACTTACTCCAGTTATAGTTCTGTTAATTACAAATAGTGGAATACGGATGGATGACCGGTAGATTCCATGGCGACACAGTAGAATCTTCAGAATTCGACATCGAAACCCTCGAAATTCAGGTTCTATTTCTTTCTCTGTTTTTTGATTTTTCATTTTAAAGAATTTAAATTTGTTTGTTTTTGTTCTTCGAATCAAGAAATGCAGTCTAGAGTTTAGACCGAAATTTGTTGAAAATCTTTAGTTGCAACGGACCGTGCAGTTTTTTGATAATAGGTAGTGTGAAGTTTTAGAGGTGTAAGTGAATTGTGAAATTACGAGTAAATTTTTGAAGATAACATGTATATTTTAGTGGTTGATAGCATTTTACTTAGGGGAATCATTTATATGGTGATATGAATAGATTTAATTTGGTTTATGAATTTCTGCATCTGGGGTTTATTACATTCGGCTTGCCACTGTGTGCCTTAACATAATTCTTGTGCAATTCAATACCTGGGAAGTGGCTTTCTCAGTGACATTAGTTTTTGGTGGAGTTGTTGGAGATATGAAGTTTCAGTGTACTTGGGTTATTTGTTTAGTATCTTCAGGATGTAATCGATTTTCTTATTTTTCTTATTATTGTAACTACCCATAAACTCTTGGTTAATCTTCGGTTGTACTGAGAAGGTACTTGGTTTTGTAGATGATGATCCTTTACATTTTCTACTTTTTTCTCTGCTGTCCTTCATCAACTGGCTTCACAGTGTTGGCCAATTACTTGAGGCCTCACAATGACCCAGATAGTTTGGAAGATGTCTTGAGAAAAGGTTTTAGCATCAGTGTATTCCATACATACTCTAGTTAACTGTTTACGCATTGCGCTGAAAAATTAGCTTCCTATTGATTGTTAGATGGCGTAGCTTGCATGGTTTTGTGGATATTCATCACTTAGAAGCATGCAACAACTAATACCACTTGCCTTTTGACAGGCAAGTAGCCTCGTTTTTGCTTCTATAACTGAACCATTTGTAAAAGACCTATAGCACTCTGATTTATGTAGGTTAGAGTGTGTGTTTCTAGTATATTTATGTTGTGGTTTATGAAGATGGTAAAGAGCGTCACTCCAAATAAGACTGAAGATGCATGCATATTGAAATTTCTGGACATGCAAAGGAAACTTTTGCAACTGATTTCAATTCGGAGTGATATGTATATTTTTCATCAATCTTTTGGGGTATGCTTGGTACTATTGGATTTTATTTAACAGCAAAGCGAAGGTGAAAAAAGGCTAACCGAAGGTGAAAAAGGCTAACTTCTATTTAACTTTGAAAGTAAAGTTTTCCATGGGGACCACTCATTTTACTACTAACATTTGCATTTACTGATTCTATCCCATGTGGCTAATGCTTCAAAGAATCCAATATCAAACATGCCCTTAGACGAGTTTGATTGCTATTCTCTTTCTTATGGACTTGGTTGTGAACATATCATATGGCTGCTTTATTAATTCTGTGCTCTCTTAATTAATTTGTTTTGGATTATTCCAATATTTCTGTACCGTTTTTCTATGACATTGTTGTTACAAATCATAAAAAAATGAAGATTGACCTTAAACAGATATGACATTTGAAAGAAAGAAAAAAAAATTAGGTTTGGTATTTCAAAGTCAATATTTATTAGAAATTAGCTGTTGTCTTGTGGCTCTAGGAGTATATTCTTAACTTTCTTTTAAAGTCTTGTGACCATGGTCCTCGATTATCAACTTGTTAGAATGGAGGAGGCTAGAAAGAGAGTGACAACTTTTCAAAATTTACCCATCACCTTACCCTTGCATTTTGCTATTGCATAAGCATGTTTGCACCATGCCCCATCCTTCCATCTACTTTGTTCTTTTGTGTCCAAATTTGGAAATATGTTATCTTACAATGCTTTTGGAGTAATACTTTTATTTTTTATGTTCTCTGAGTGGATTTAAGCTTAGCAATAACCTCATATATCCGCATGTCAATGCTGGTGTTCACTACATATCCTAAATTTCTTTTTTTGCTTTTTTTGTTCTACGTTGAAGATCTACATCTTGTATATGCATGCTAATAATGTATTCATTTCAGCTGTCCCCTTTATGCGGTCAAGGCAGTCAGGTTGATGGCAGACTTACCAGGTTATATGCGTGCCTGCCTGCATACAGGGAAACTTGCTTTCTTAGCAATTCTGGTATCTGGAGGAATTGTCTTGCAAATTTTGGTCAGTGGTGTTCTTGTTTGTTAATTATCTGTGGTTAAGTCATGTGCAGCAGTGTAGTAAATGTTTTTCTGCCTAAGTCATTGCTTATGATCCATCATGTTTGATGTGGCAGGCATGTGCTTTGTACAATAATTGGTGGCCAATGCTCACTGGTAGGTGCCACAAACATTTAGTATTTGATATTGTTTTTGGAATCCCTTTCTCAGCAAAGGATCTCCGTGCATTTTAGCTTTAAAGTTTGGAGTAAAACACTTTGTCCTGCAACAAGTATAAATACCAAATAATCAATGGACTGCCAATTATACCACATCCTTGGTGTATAAACTCCAAATCTCATATCTGATATACTTTTTGTTCATCAGCAATGTTTAATCCTAGGTATGGAAAGAATGAAACCAATTATATATCTTAAAGAGAAAAAAGATTGTAAAACTGTACTTCAATGTCTCAATATGGCTTGAAACAGGAGAAGAAACAATATCACTTGGCATCTCCTTTTGTTTTTTGGTTGTGCACCTTAGTTATGTTAATGTTTACTCATGAAAAATAATTAAGTTAATTGTAACCTGAAAGATTTTGCTAATTCTATTAAAAAGTGGATGTCGTAATTTTTTCCGTGAGATATAAGTCTACTGCTCTAAGGTAACTGCATTCTAAGAAAAATATTTGTTTTTTGCAGTAATAGTGTACGTCCTTCTTCCCATGCCTCTACTGTTTTTTGTGGGGTCTGATGGTTCGTCTTTGTTGTCTGAATCTGATAATAGGTGAGCCCTTGTCCTTTAATAGAATCGTACTAGCCGCATTTGATCATTATCTCTCAGGGTTGAGTATTGAAATAATCATTTAATTAAGTTCCATGTTGATGAATGAAGAAACAGGTGGATGAATGCAACAAAGTTCTTGACTGGAGCTTCGACAGTTGGAAGTATTGCAATACCAGCCATCTTAAAGCATGCAGGGGTTATTGGTTGGGGAGCACTAGCAATGGAGCTCTCATCCTTTTTTGTATTTGTACTAGCCATTATGTGTTATATTCGCATGGATGAAGATGATGATTACCGTCTATTATGAGATACAATGACTTGGGGTGCTTGTGCGATTACTGTACAGAAGTGTCAACGGGTGTTAAAACTATGGAATTCTTTTTTCTTTTGTGAGCCTCACTTCCTCTGTGTGTCTTATAAAATAAGATTGCTTTTAATGGGTGGGATTCTTTGTAAAGAAAGACCTAAATTAGAAACCTAGAAGACCATTTCGAATGATCAATTGATGAATTCTTCTTTCCAAGATGGAATTGATGCGTGGTGAAGGAACATACTTTCTGTAGATTTGATCATTCATTCAATTGTTCATTGATTGTTGCGATTATTCATTCATTCGTAGTTATTTGATCGTTCACCAGTTGTCTTAATGTTTGCTAGTGAGGTTTTGTGGTTTTTAAAATGCTTTAATTACTGTATTTTTAAAGTTAAGCTAAAACATCACAGTTTCAAACATAATTATCCGTATGATTATCTCTTCCAATTTTGTTTTTGTTGGGATAATTTATCGGAGTCCGGTTAATTTAGGCCCATTATCTAGAGATACTTATTTTTTTTAATTTCAGTATATAGTGACGTCAGTATTTGAGACTTTCCTTAACAACAATTAAGAAGAAATCTTTTGGGTTACACCATCACTCGACTTTTTTGGATAAAATAAAAATTTTAGAATATTTCTTAGATCGAATATATTTCTTATATAATCATATAAGAATCGTGATATATTATCCGAGATTTGGGATCTCTTAACATGCATTATCCGAGATTTGAGACTTCTTGGCATGCATTATTCGAGACCTGGGACTTTTCGATATGAGTCACTTGATCCTATTGATTATCTAGAATATTCACTTATACACGTAGACAAATACTATTTTCAGGATAATCACGCTCCATGATTTCCGTAATAAATTTTCAGAGAGAGCTAATAACAGAGGTACATATGTCAACGATTATGCTTACAAATGATTAAAAGGTAATAAAATCTAAGAATAAAGGGGAGGTTCATTCTATTCACGGGTAAAGAATAGACACACTGGGCATTCAGACATTCTTTCTCCAACAAGCTTTTCCTCTCTAAAAACTTTCTCTCTAAAGTATTTGTGTGCTCTTTCTTTTTCTCTCTTTATTCTTTCAATTCTCACACACAAGCAAAACCCTTATTGACTTAAGTATCGGAGAGTTTTCACAAGAAAACTCGTTTTAACCTTGAGGGTTCTTGTATTTTGCAGACGAAAGCTTGCAGAGAGTAAACGAACTTGAAGAAGAAGACGCTGGTGCACGAGGTTGAAGACAAGGGATCAATTTCTTGCATCAACATTTGACGTTATCTGTGGGAAACGAGCAAAAAGCTAGTTAACCACTAGCTTTATTGAAAATGACAACTGCAAGAGCTTATCCAATACGAAGGCATATTTCAAAACAGAGAAATCCAAAAGGAGATTCCATTGACATGATCACAACAGCAAATGAAGCTTAGAACTTATTGCAGGAGATTCCAGAACATGAAGGCTCTAAATCGAAATCCAGGGCTGCTCTTACTCGCAGGTCACAATGTGCGAGAGAAATAGATGAAGTAGCCGGGTTGTTACAGAAACTTCAGAATAGTGACCAATAACACGCTGAAAAAGATCAGTAAATACAGATGTTGGTCAAGGAAATCACAGAAATGAAGAAGATGCTATGGACGGGATCGTTTAGCCTAAAGATACTTACTGAAGCAGTGGAAAGTAGCATTCTACGATAAGAGTAAGTAGTGAGAAACAATAATGAGATACGGGAGAAATCTCCAAAGAGAAAATACATTGCTGACAAAAAAAAAAAAGGCAAGGCTACAGAGGGGCCTCTCTTGAAGAAAGTAGAAGGCAGGAACGAATGCGCATCTATCAAAATCTATGAAAGGCACACTCACGAATACACTTGTTTCTCTTAAAGCCCAGAGAAGAATCGTGATAAATCCTATGAAACCAGCTTATCCCCTGATGATATGAGGATAGCCATTGAGTAGAAACAATGAAGGGAACATGAGGTTTTTAGACATCACCATTCATATCGAGCAGAGGATTGGGGGACTGTTATCAAGGAAAAAGATGTGGAGGCCTTGGTAAAGAAGCTTGTAAAGGAAATAAACAGTGAAAAGATACGGTCTCGGGGTGAGAATGTGGAGTTTATACAACAAACGGGATCATATGTAAAATCTCCTTTTACTCCGAGGCTTTTGAGCTTAACTTTACCCCAGGAGTTTAAAATACCCCAAAAATCACCTTATTTTTTAGGAGAACAGATCCTTCCTTGCATATGGACTTTTTTCTAGAAATGATGCTCATTTAGGGTTTAAAAAAAGATCAAATGTACCATTTGTTCCAATTGATATTAGAGGCACAGACGAGAGAGTGGTTTGTCAGTCTGGCCTCGGGGTATTTTTGACTAAACCCAAAGCAAATAAGTTCAAATCAGAAAGTAAGACTTTTTGATCATGTACCTGAGACCTCACCGTCCTAATTATCTCTAGACTATAAGGGCTCATTTCTTTTTCTTTCACCTATACTATAGCCTCACCAAAAGTTCTCAGGATGGGGATATCGGGTTTCAAGTTCCAGTTATCACCTACAAAGAACTATTTATTCTTCCAGTCCTTATTACAGATGGGATTTTCCTTGATCGGATTTGGTTTTTGAGGCCTCGCCTGGAGGTAGTACTATCTAGGTTCTTCTTAAGGTTTCTCTTGAGTACAAATAGGTGCTCTATTTCTTTCATAGAGGATGGAGAGTTAGATATTTGGTAGCGTGTTATCCTAAACGTATATACTCGATAATATTCTCCAGCTATTCAGATTAAGTTGGTAGGGTGTTATCCTAAACGATGCAAAAATTCTAGAAAAGTAACCTTGTAAGGATAACCTAGTCTCTAAATAAAACAACTCTTCATTAAAAGTTATCTCTCCTTCTGAAGGAGTACTAAGCTTCTCGTTGGCCTCTGAGGCTCAGAGGTAGACATCTTTGGGTATCCCAAAATATGACGTGTATGCTTCTAGGTTTATTTTTAATACTGTAGAGATAAACCAATCATGCTCATATGAGGATTTAGCTTCTAAAATCGATGATAGGCTAGTCGCCAACGCCAAGTCTCTCCCTGAGTTGTCTCTCCTAGAAGCAACCTTAGGTATAAAAGAAGAAGAGCTAGAAATATAAGCCATTTCTGCTCAGAAAAATATAAGAAAAGGGTCAATGTGACTGTTTTGGGGTCATTAACATCTCATAAGCCTTATTGTTTCTACATAACTACTATGTCCTACTATTTAGAAGCAAAACAAGACTCAGATTCGTCTTCTATGCTATATCGTTTCTAGAATCACTTTCAACTTATTTATAAATTTTAAATACTGTTTACAACTAACAAATATGCATGCATGTGATTCTCTATCGAATACTGTCATAAGTTTTCGAGCATTATAGGAAAATTAACAAATAAAACTGGTAAAAATACTTACTGGATATGAATGAAGTAGAAGATGAAAACGAAACTTGCTAAAAATTTGACTGAAGATCAAAGACAAAGATCATAGAGAATGTTAGAACTATTTGAGAGAGTCTTCTATTGTAGATGAAAGGGAAGAAAAAAGGGCTGAATGAAAAGACTACTATATTTATAGAGACAACAGTGGAAGACGTGTGAATAGAAAAATCCTAATCATGAGCTAAATCTAATGGACAGGGATTTGCCACGTCAATCAAATCTATAAAGCGTCAAAGGTCACGTCTTTTCAATTTTGAAATCAATAGGGTCCACTCTGTCAGACGGATTAATGTGGTCCTAAAAATTTTGGTTCTTTCAATCGAAGCCTCTAATAGGGAGCTGTCACATAAAATGATGGTTATGTTCTTTAAAATAATTTAAAAAGGAGGCGAAATTTGAATGGGTACGATTAAAGTGACAGTTATACAATAATTTTTTGAGTTTTTAATTAAAAACTGGGGGGTTTGATGTTTGGGTAATTTATCAAAGCCTAGTCCAAAGGTCCAGTATCCAGAGATACTTATTTTCACAAGCCCAGTATATAGTGACGTCAACATCTGAGACTTTCCTCAATAACATTTAAGAAGAAATCTTTTGGGTTACGTCACCACTCGAGGACATTTTTTTGGATAAATAAAAGTCTCAAAATATTCCCTAGGTCGGATATATTCCTTATATAATCATATAGGAATCATGATATATTATTCGAAACCTGGGATTTCTCAGCATGCATTATCTGAGACCCAGGACTTCTCGATATGAGTCACTTGATCCTATTAATTACCCAGAATTTTTACTTATACACGTGGACAAGTACTATCTCCAAGATAGTCAGGTCCTGTGATTTTCGTAACAAACTTTCAGAGGGAGTCAATGAAAAAGATACATGTGTCAACGATTATGCTTGCAAATGATTAAAAGGTAACATAATCCAAGAATAAAGAGAAGGTTCATTCTATTAATGGGCAAGGAATATATACACTAGGCATTCAGACATTCTTTCTCTAATAAGCTTTCCATCTCTAAAAAAACTTTTTCTTTGAATCTATTTGTGTACTCTCTCTTTCTCTCTCTCTATTCTTTCAACTCTCACACACAAGCAATGAAGGTTCTATAGCCTAAATCATGCTTAAATTATAAGTTTTTGAGTAAACCATAGGCTAAATATATAGAAAAATAATGGTTTTCATGCAAAGTTACCTTAGGGCTTTTCTTAGCCTAGTTGTAAGGATGATAAATTGATGAAGATGAGAGCAAGAACTCTAACCCCTCTTCACTTTACATCATCCCCTTTTCTTCTCTATGGCTGTTGAATTTTGCAAGAGAGAGAGATCCATATTTGCTTAATTTCATGCCAAAAAATTAAAAGAAAATCAAGATTTTTATATTTTCTTTTTTAATTTTTATTTAATTAATTATGTATTTATTTTTATTTAATTAATTATGTATTTATCTTATAAATATGATAATTAAATGGAATCAATGTGATACAACTAAAATCATCTAATACGTGTTCAACCTCACAAGGCGAACCAATTAGCATTTAAAAAATTATAAATCAATTATATGTTAACATTTGTTTTAATATTAATCATTAATACAAAACAAATGTTATCTCCTTATTTAACACTTAAATACTTTAGATAATTACCATATTAATTAACTAATTAATTAATATGATGAATTTAAATAAAATTCATAAATTTTATGCAATTACTTTAATGACCTTAGTCATAATTACACATAAGAGTAAGATAATCATTTCTATTTAAATTAAACACTTTAATTTAGATTTTATTATTTTATATTAAAATCCTATTTTAATATATTTGATAATCAAAATTATCAAAGTTAAATATATAATTTATAATAAATTACACACATATAACACATAGGAGTAAAATAGTTATTTTGTACTAAATTAAACTATTTAATTTAGTTTTCACTATTTTGTCTTAAAATCACATTTTAACATATTTGATAATCATTATTATCAAATTTGGCAAGTAATTTACATTAAATTACCTTTTTAACACATTAAAAAGTATTATATACATATAACACTTATACATATAGAGTTTCGACCTTTTTTGTATTATCATGAGAGTGATAGCTCTCTCTCGATAATATTTATCTTTCTCTCTCACATGAAAAAGTATTAGAGGATCTTGGTGGACCATGAAGATTCACTATGATTCAATCGTGAACATATACCGAATATTTCGACTCCGAATATTTTAGGTGCTCATCGACTATAAATAGTATCTAGTAATGCGCCATAGTCCCTAAGTCACAATGAAGAAGTATCTTCATCAAGTCTTTTCATTGATTGCACGTAACGTGTGAGTGATATCCTTTCATCGTCGTATCCTAATCGAGAAAAGGGTTCATAGACTATCAAAACCCTAATCTCAATTCTCCTTCAAATTATTAATCATATGTCAATATTATGCAATTGCCATTGACTTTTAATCAAGACATCATATCGATATTCGATTAGAAACTCAACTTAGATAAAGGTAATAAAAATTCTTAGTCCAATGTGTCAAGCCAATGAATCCCATCTTGCCTGTCAACCGAACACCTATATGAATAAAGCATACCCAAATCGGCTTCTTGTACAAGGTGTGATTAGCCTTGCACTTATACACCATATAAAATATATCTATTCATACAGAGTTCGATTCTAGATGTCTCAGGTCAAAGGATTATGTTGTATACTATTACAATCTATCGACAAATCATTAACTACATGCATACCATGTGATTCATCAATATTTATTTCTGTTCGATAAATAGTTTATCAACTATAAATTCACACTAATACCCTTATGACAATACTTATATTATTAGCCTACATATATTATCATATAATATCATTAGGTGACAACTAGTATGCCTACTATGTGATATAGTTACCTAATCAGCACCACGTGCGTTGAGAATGATTTGATAATTTATTTAACAATTAAATAAAATTATTCGAATAATTTACATACATTATTTATTCATTAGCATGAAAAATAAAGTAAGCAGTAAATATATGTAAATAAAGAACTACTTCTTTCATTAATATATAAAAATGTATACAAAATCATAAACCCTGAAATCGACAATACGAATGATTTTCAAGGCATACACTAACAAGCAAACCCTTACTGACTTAAGTATCAGAAGGTTTTCATCAGAAAATCAATTTTACCCCTAAGATTTCCTGTATTTTATAGACGAGAGCTTACAGAGAGTAAACGAATTTGAAAAACAAGACGTTGATGCACGAGATTAAAAAAGAGGGATCAATTTCTTGTATCAATAATTTTATTTTTATTTTTATAAACTAATTGTTGGTTTTATATCTATTATCTATTCTTTCTCCCAAGTTGAGATTGATCATTCAAATAGACAAAGGTAAACTAATGAGTTTGGATATTAATGCACTCTAAAAATATCTATTAGGATAATACTCTTACCAACCTGTTAATAAGAATTAGATCCTCCTAATACTCTTACTAGTCTGTTAACAAGAAGTAAATCTATGTGAAGAGAATTTGGAATTAGTGTTGTGTCAAGAGAAATTAATACAAAAAGTTGTGATACAATTCTTGGATAACCAACTAAGGATAGTCATAATAAGGTTTATAAGTCTCTTATTATAAATCATTTTCAGATGGAATTGAAGGCAGAGAGGAAAGATTTCCTAAGACTCAATTTGCCAAATGAGTCAATTATTTAGGACAATGAAAGAATTATTTAGTGCATTTTGTTATTGTTTAGGATCCTCACTTTTGTTACATTGACATGGATCGCTTGTGAAATGGCAATAAAACTTTTCTAGACTTTTGTAATTTGTGGTATAATTAGATAGTATCTTACTTTGTATAATGGAGTTGCTAAAAATGAAATTCTAAGAAAAAGGGCAATATAAGAAATACTTCAGAAAATTATGTAAGGATATCCTGTATTATTAAATAAAGTGCAAATAATTATTCATGTACCTTTATCTTTAGAGGCTCAAGGGAAGGCTTGTTTTATTTGTTTTCTCCTATAAATTTATTGTCTCTTGTAATTGGAATCTTATTTCCTTACCAATTCAAGATATGTTTATTGGACTCTATGAATTAATGAGCGAGAATCATCGAGGTACTTGTGCAAATAGGTATAGTATTATATTATATATAAAATAAATTTATAAATACATATGAAAAGTAATAAATATAAAAGATTAATTCAAGATTTTATAGTTAATTTTAAAAAATAATGCTAAAAAAAAATATATGAGACTCTAACAACTAAGCATACGATCAACACCCAATAAAAATTTATTGATACTAAGAGTAACATTATAAAAGAAATTCGATATCAAACAATTATAAAATAAATCCTGAAACTCAATAATTCGAGTATACAGTTAAAGATTTTAGGAGTTGATTGGTTTCAAGTTCTGAATGTTGATCAAGTTATGAGACTAAGCCACAACTAAAATAAAAATCTCAGTGTCAAGAATGATCGTCTCAGATCAGAAGACATGATGTTGAATCTCAAGATCTCCTTATCAATGAAGGTCTCATCCATAATATTAAATAGTAAGACCTTATTATCAATAAAGGCCTTAACCATGATGTTGAATTCCAAGATCCTTTTATGATAGTTATTTAACTATACGAAAAGTTCAAACTTGTAAATTTTTTTACAAATAAAAAGAGATTTTCTAGCTTGGTGTTTATGTTCCGTGATAAAGGTTCGTGATTCTATGATCCTTAAAAAGTTTATGAAGATAGAAAATATGATGGCAATTAAGCTTAAAAGGCAATAAAAAGGTATAAAAGAGAAAATAAGATAGATTATCTTGGATAAAAGCTATTAAATTGTTGTCATTTTTCTCTCTAAAAGTTTTTCATAAGAAAAACCTAATTTAAATATCGGAGAATTTTTGTCGAATCATCGACTTTTTTTTTTTTATCATTCTTTGTGATTTTAGGTTGTTACAAACACAACAAATAGAAAGAAGAAGTTGTTCTAGTACCTGAATTTTGATAGAAACTTTTGTGTCTTAACATATGGCGTCATCTATGGGGATCTGTATAAAAAGCCATAATAAGGGTAGGCACAAAAGCATAGAAGAAAGTCATGGCAACAATAAGAACATATACAATTAAAAAATATACGAACAAGAGAGCGAATTAAAAAGGGAACTCCCTCGAGACAACAATTACAGCCAATAATGATAGTGATCTACAACGATCAACTATTGAGGATACCAGTCCCATAACACAATGCACATCATCACCTCTATGATAGGGTTCTTCCAAACGGGTTAATGAAGAAATGACTCGATTGATTCGGAGATTGCATAAGAGGGAAAGAAGGCATACGAAAATGGATTAGCAGCTCTAGACTTTAGTAAAGGAGATTGCGAAGATAAAGAAATGTTCTAGAACTGATTCTTTAGCCTGAAATTTGTTGCACCATTAAGGTGATAGAGAACAATGTTGTTAGAAAGGGTAACCAAGAGATTAGACTCCAAGGGAGTGTTTCAAAAAAGAGATATACTACCTCTGAAAAAGGAAAGGGGAAAATCTCAACCTTTCGCTAGAAAGGATGACTAAATAGAGGGATAACAATGCTCCATTCAAAATTTTTGATGCATCATGACTTAGGGCAACTCTATGTTTCTCATAGTCCAGTGACAAACTACAATTAAGAGCCAGAATATAGTCTAAATTCAAGGGATATGAGGAGTATTCTCAATTAGAAACATCAAAAAAGAAAGGAAGACTTAAAATCATGATAGATCCAAGAGGGATAAAAGAAGGGGCAAGTTATAGGAGAAAGGGAAATAGAGGTTTATAGTAGGAGGTTAGTAGAAGATTTAGAGAATAAATGCAACGATATCAAGGGCAAAGCATTAATCTAACACTATCCTCTAGGTCACATTCTAAATCTTATTTTTTTTAGGAGATATTAAATCTAGTTTTGCCCTAAAAGTTCAAGATGACACAAATAACCCCTTTCATAAGAAGAACTGACCATTCCCTTCATATGGATTTCTTTCTATAAATGATACCAATTCAAGACCTGAATGAATACTAAATGTATCGCTTGTTTTCATTGACATTAGAGAAATAGGCTAGAAAAGGCTACGATCGTAGAAAATGCAATGGCAATTAAGTTTAAAGGGTAATAAAATGGTGTAAAAGAAAAAAAAAAGAAGTGGGTTTTAGGGGTAAAAGCTACCAAATTATTGTCATTTTTCTTTTTAAAAGGTTTTACTATGAAAAATCCTAACTTAAACATTCGAGAGTTTTTATTATATTACCCACTTTACTCTAATCTTCCTTTGTGATTTCAAGTTGTTATAAAAATAGTAAATAGGAAGTAATGGTTGTTTTGGCCTGTATTTTGACAAAAAATTTCATGCATCAGCAAATAATAAATTTATTGATTCTATTTTATAAAAATATATATTGTAAATTTAGTATTTTCACTAAGTTCGATAACACCATAATCACAAGTGTAAACATTATCTCTGTGGCTTAATCCCTGTATAGAGACTTATTTCTCCAAGTTCACCAATCTTTTCTAGCTCCACGTTCTTTGAAAATTTTGCACGCAAATCAACTGATAGATCCTACCTTCCATACCATTATCCTTCTTTCAATCTTTTATCTGCATAGACTTTTCGTTTGAATTTCAAAATTCTGTCAAATTTTTGCTCTTTTCGTGGAGTCAAATTCATTGGTAAAGGTTATACCAACTTCATGGAAAAACTTTGCCTATGTTAAGGCACTTCAGCAGTAGCAAACAAGCATGATCCTCCTAAAAAAATCTGCCTTCTCATCTCTTCTTTTGTCAAAAAGAGTAATCTCAACACTGAACGAATAAAATAATCTTAAACTAAACGAATAAATTTGTTCTCTTGGATCAGAGACAACAAATGGATCTCATTAATTTGTTAGACTCGGATCCTTCACGAAATAAAAGCTTGATCTAGGTTCATGGTCGTTGGCATCTAATATTGATATTCTACAAATTTTGCATTCACATCTATAACTAGTAAAGTTGGCCCATCACTTGAGGAATAAAAGTTTGAGTAGGGTAAAACCTTGGTACAAAATCGGGAAGCTGAATCTAGACGGCAAGAATTAGAACTTAGAAAAGAGTAAACCATTTGCACGAACTAGAGATGAGCCTAAATTGGACAATATATTGAAGGACATTAAAATAGGGAGACCCTATGACTTATTTAGTCATGAATAAGCAGTCTACACCAGTTTTTCAAAAATTAGAAGAAAACAAGAAGATGAAAGAATCAGGGTTTCTAATTCCTCACGACATTCTTAATGACAGTTAAGCAATTTATGCCGAGAATTCTTCCAACAAAACTAAATCTAGAGAATTTATCAGAGCTAAATTCGTTGAGTGCTTAGCAGTGATAGAATTAGAAATCTATTTTAAAGAGGTAAAAGTCGAAAATAAGTATATTAATATAAAGTATAAAAATTAATAAATTATCGTCAAAAAAATAAAATTATTAAATTATATTATCATAATTAAAAATAAACATTTATTATTAATAAGGAGTGAAAATATATTTTAATATATTAAAAACGAACGCGGTGCTCTTTTAAATCATGAAAATCATCAATAATTAATTTTACAAAAAAAATTCTACAATTAAAATATATATTAAACCTTTTACTCGTATACAAATACAATCAATTAAATGAATAAGAGTTTTTTTGACTCATACAACTAATTCAAAAAAATCAAACAGATAATAAGTTCAATAATATATATTTAATCATACTACCATCAGATCTTTTGGGAATCGTCACCCAAGTTTACTAATACATCAATTATCAAAGATATATTAAAAAATTATCATTTTAAAAAGAGAGAAAACAAAAAATCTATCTTAAAATCATAAAATTATAAACACCCAAATTAAAATTATTTAAAGGAAACTTACCTTAAATTTTTTTCTTTTTTTTCAAAGTTCTCTTAATTTTTAATCAAAATTTTCTCTTACTTTGATAAATCTTTTTCTTGCGACTTGATTTTTGATATTTGTTTTCTTCAAAGCGTGAGAGTTGAGTTTCAAAACTTAATTCAATTTCTTTTTTTTAATAAAGACCACAGATTTGAGCGACTGGAAAAGAAAGAAAAGGAGAGAAAAAAATAAGTAAATTGAAAACATTTTTTACTTGATCAACTAAATTTAAAATTATTATTTATTTTTAATTATTTTATTTATTTATTTATTTAAACCAATTAAAATACTAAAAATAAATTTTTTTTATGAACTTGATGTGTACATAAATAATTAAATATTTTAATTATCATTATTTTATGATATATCTAAAATTTGATATTAATTTTTATAATATTAGTATTTATTTATTTATTATTGATAATTATATTTTATCTCAAATTATTCTAAACACCAACCTTGTTGCATTTGCTACAAACTTAACGCGAATCAACTCGCGCTCGCTCCAAACCTGATGCCGGGCTGCACAACCAACCTTGACTGATAAAATTGGCGCTGGAAAATAACCAGAGTTCATCAAGTTAGTCAGCAATGGTGGATTTTTTGGGGCGCTGAGAATGAAGGTCATGCATGTGCAATGGTCTACAGTAGGGACATATTTAACCACATTAAATAAGCAAGGTGTTAGTGTTTTGGGAGGAGCAAAAATCTTCAATCTCTTAAACTCATTATGCTCATCATGAGGTTTTTCATTTTTGCTTCCTTCTTTTAATCTTTCTCCTTAATTCCTCTACCTGCAATAAATTTGTCCCTACTGTGATAATGGTTTCCGTAATGGTGACAATTTCAGGTTGTAGATTTCTCTCCTGCCGAAAGTATTTGGTAACGTAGAGCTGTCACAAACCTGAAAATCCCCTAGAAGAATATGTGAGATCCTTGTTCTGACTCTTATTCTTTATATGAGGCGGCAGACCAGCGTGCATCAATGTATTTGCACGAGAATGAGCAACAAAGAGAAAGCTGCTAGAGGATGAACGGAGCAGACGCATATTAGAATGAAGGCGTTTGCATGAGGAAGAGAAAGATCAGAGTATGTTAAGAGATGAAGCAAGTGAAGAGGAAGACGAGTATACAATGGATGAAGTTGAAAGTGAGGAGGTACTAAATTTATTAAAGGAAGTAATGGCATTCTAATCTCGATGATCAAATGTGAAGTTTGATAATGGAGTGAGAACTATTGAGTCGTTTTTGAAAGGTCTTTGCAGTTGACAACCAATCTTGGAGTGTCTTTTTTATTCTTTACTTTCTTTTTTGTCAAAATTGAAACACTTCGAATTAGAATATTCATGTGTAATACCCATCTTTCTCTTCTGTGATCCATGGTAACCTAGCCTTTTGTCTTTCTTGACTTCTCCCTTAACAAAATCAGGTTCAACAGAAAAAAACTGTTCTCTGCGCTAGGCTAAATGAGCAAACGATACAGAATCACGTAGCCATGTAATCATGAACGAGCATTTTCATCCACAGCCCTTTTTTGAAGGATATATAACCCAGAGAAACCACGCTTTCAAGAACCAGTGATTTTGTATTTTCGTAATGAAACCTGTCTTCACTCCCCCACTTTATAATTGTTGGTCTTGAATACCATATAGCAAACCAAAACTCACCTGTGGATTGGTTCATGATGCCTACTAAACTCAATATCCAACAACAAATGATATATATACGGCTGTTCCATAACCAATGGTATTGTTGTGAAGCCGTTACATTAAATTACCAACACATATCAAAAACACCTAAGCGAACTGCACACTTCTTTGAGTGTTATAGCAAGTTTTGTTGTTAAATGCACTAGAACACAAATTTTCTAATGTACAGTTCCCAGAGAAAGTCAAAACATACTGGCTAATGCATTACTCATATCCATGCTACAGATCCAGCATATGTAGTTCAGCATCAAATGTCTCTTCTTATTCTTATAATTGCAATTCCCCCCTGTCAATTTCTCTGAAAACATGCATTGATTTGTCATCTGTTTCCTTAGAAAACACAGAAAAACCTCGAGTCATTAGTTCTTTACCCATCACCATTGCCAGGTTCTAGTGATCCCCAATTCCTAAACAATGAAAATGTTTTAAATGAGCTAAACACTTCATAAGATTCCTCATTATGGAAGCTCAAAGTGGCAACAAAACAAAGTTGTCTATAACACCATTTCCTTAACATGCTGGAACAAGGTACAAGTAAAGACACTATTCAAAACCTATCTAATCAAGCTTCAAGGCCTACATTTAGATAGTTTAGGGGTTCACAAAGCAATCAATTGTTGCCATAATATCCTCGTTATAAATTCCTCAGAAAATAAGTTTTTTTTTTTTTTTAATTCCAAGTGATGTTCCCTGTGCCTAATGCTAAACTCCACAAGGGATACTGAATCTCAGTACCAATGCAAGGCAAGCATGTATACTAGTTAGAGATTATATAACATAATTGAAGAAAAAACTTAATTGGGTAGCAAAATTGCACTATATTACCAAGTTAACAACAAGAGGCAAGCATTAGCAATTGCTACAACTCCAGAGAGCGGTTGTTAATCAAGAGACAACTAATGCAACCCACAGACCTGAATCATCCATTGGAGGGAGAAAATCAAGCCAAATCATTTGCATTGCCAAACAATTAAGCTAATCAATTTATCCTCATCATACCACCTAAGTTTAATTTTCAAAGCATAGGGACTGAAGTGTGCGTATTGTAAGCACAACTATATTCCAACAGAATTATATTCATTCCAATTTTTAAGGACTAATCAAAATCTTTAACAAAAGGGTCTTTCTCGTTGAGTTCAGTTTCTTACAAAAAATTTGTTTTCTTTATCCATATCATCAAAACACTACGCGAAACTGGGGCGCGTCGGACCCACTCGCGGGGATGATCGCCCAGCGGCAAGGCTCGAGATCATCGGAGACAGGGCAGTATCCTGCCATAGTTACCTTATCAGCTGTAGCAGCGACCGAACCGAATTCGAATATAGTCACCCTCTCCGCTGGTCGTGGTACTTCGACGGCGCCGTTCATACCCGGAACAGCGGTCATTTCGGGGTTCGGTTTCTGGCTTTCGCCTGCTGGTTTGGATGATTGCGATTGTAGGGGCTTCGATTTCGAGTTGCCCGTGAACCAGGAGAGAAGACCCATTGTTTCCCTGTTTGTTTTTTTTTGGAATTAACCAAAAATACCCACTATTCATAATCCAAATTCAAAAATATCTACAATAATAATTTTCATTCAAAAATAATTCAAATAACTGTTTAATGACAAAAATACCCGTAAAATCAAAGAATAAAAATACCCGCTGAACCGA
>JAVXUL010108590.1:0-34593 GCA_035590515.1 Trichilia minutiflora
TTCTAGAGGTGCATTCTAAGTAATAGGATGTATTTCTAGGATTCGCGACGATTGCCACGTGGCCGACTAGGTTCGGGACGTGACAGAAAAAGTTTAAAAAAAATCAACTAATCATTAGGTAAATTAGGGTGATATTAAGGCTTTTCCTTAATGAATCATATGTCTAATTAGAATTTTTTGTATAATTTGAAGAAAAGATGATAACCATGCAAGTGACCGTGATGCCACCAAATAGAGCATAGGCCCTTAGGTGATTATCTTACCCTGACTCAAGAAAAGGGTGAAGGTAGAAACCTCGTGGCTTCCCAAAGTCAACTTGTAGGTCCTCATGAGGCAAATTAATTCTTTTTTACCATCATAGAGACAAGCCTGATAGCATATTAAAAGCTATTCAAGATTTGTTACTGTATCAATCTTTGAGTGTCGAATCCTAAAAAAGTCCCCAACTGACCTTTCAAGGGTAAGATGGCTTTGAATGAGGAGTACCTCCTTCTTAGGGTACGGTTGTCCCTACAACTATATTTTGCTTGCATCTTCAAGGTTTTTCTAATCCTATTGTACTAGCATAATTTAATAGTTGAAGGATCTTGTGTGACCTGTTCATGCTAAAAGTTCATGCTAAGATCCTCTTGCTGACTACAAGTGAGATCTTGTATCTATTCAGCCTTTAAAAGAACCTGAACCAATACCTTGGGTGGCATTACCTGTAAGTCAACCCCTACCTAGTATCCCTAATAAAGGGAAGCCCATCCTATAACAAAGACAAGTGGTTCTTCATAACTAGGCCTGAGACAAAACATCATAGGTGGTTATTCCCACAACATTCAGGGTATACGAATAAGACATCTCTCTATTGATTAAGACCAATAAAGGATTGAGGTGTAAGTGATTTATGATCTATATAGATGTAGACTTTGTAGGTATTTTAGGAAGGCTAAAATCCCTTTCTTCAAGATGACCTTCTTTCTATAGAGTACCTACTTTATTTAGATCTTATGAAAGTGGTTATGCTTAGACACTAGTTTATGAAAGAAAAAAACAAGATGAATAAAAGTAAGCGCCTTATCATTTTCTTGTTACCTTATCATCATTTGTTTTTATATCCTACTAACCCATTGAGCACACCTTTCTTTATGGTGGTACGTAACTTTTGTCACTGAAAAGCCCTGTGAAAAAAAAAAGAGCAATACGTCATGAATGTTTTGAAGGGATTTTTGGTTGCAGGGGTTGTCAAAGGTGATCCTAAGCCTCTTGTAGGACAAACTACAGGCTCAGAGGTTCCCTCATTGGAGGATTGAGGACAGGTACTAGATAAAGTCTCCCTCAAGAGAACAAAAAGGGGCGGTCACCCTAAAAAAAGGGTATTTCTTTCAAGGAGTCAAAGGATATCCCTATAGAACCAATAATATATCAACGAAAAGCTCTCTTCGATCTCTACAAAAATGTTATATAATTATTTTTCAATCAGATTCAAATTTAAGGTCAAAAATTCAGTTCTTTCTTATTAATGAGCCATTCAATATCACACCTCCTATGTAAAAGAATTTTCAAATGGCAAACCCTATCTAATACCTGAAATACATGAAAAAATATGCATATGTACAAACAAAAGAAATTACCATATTATCTATATGTTTAAGGAATGGGGTTAACAATTCCTCCTCCCTTAAAAGGAATTTTATTCTCAAATTTTATATGACGTATTTTGTAAAGTATATGAAGAAAACTATTACTAACGTATATAGTTTCTTTTTCTCTAATAATCAAATACAAATACTTTAGAATACCTTATTTGTTATTTATTACTAGGTGAGGGAATTGTAACTCCTATATGAATAGGTTAATATCAAACATAAAAACTTATGTCATATAAAAATGTAAAAAGGTTTGTCCTTTAGACTAAACGTACCCTTATGCTAAAAAAGGTACAGATATTCCTATCTCATCGAGCTCTTGGATTCTTAGGTCATCTCTTCAATTACGGCACTCCACCATTAAAATAATCTTACTTCTCATGACCTATTATTGCTAGTTAAGAATCCTTACAAGTTAAACTATATAACTGAGATTCTCTCTCAAATTAATTGACGGTGTTTCAAGTATGTGTGATGTATCTGACATATAATTCTTGAGCATGGACATATGCAATACATTATGAATTCAACTAAGTTCTAGTGAAAAATCTAATCTATACACTATCAAACCAATTCTTTTTATAATATTGAATAGTCTAATATAGCAAGGATATAACTTTTCTCATTTTTTGAATCTGATTATTCCTTTGCATGATGATACTTTCAAGAAAACCCGATCATTTATTTTAAATTCTAAATCTTTTATTCGATTATCCTCATATGATTTTTATGTATCATATGTCTCTTTTAACCTTTCTTGGATAATCTTAACTTTTTCAATGGTGATTTTAATCAATTTAATATTATCAAGCTTTCTCTCAATAACTTCATTCAAACATAATAGAGTTCTATATTTTCTACAATATAAAGCTTCATAGGGTACCATCTCAATGCTAGTCTGATAACTGTTATTATAGGTAAACTTTATCAATGATAGATGTATATCCTAACTACCTTGAAACTCTATAATGTGTACCCAAAGCATGTCCTCAAGCATCTAGATGGTTCTTTTTAATTGTTCATCTATTTGAGGATGAAATATGAAACTGAAAGTCAATTGAGTATCTATGGCCTTTTAAAGTCTTGACCAGACTTGAGATATAAAATAAGAATCTCGATCTAACACAATCATAACTAGTACTCCATATAGTCTAATGATCTCTACTATATATAATCTGGCTAACTTATGCAAGGAAAAATTTATTTGAATTGGTAGAAAATTAGCAGATTTAGTGAGTCGATCCATTATCACCCAAATCATATCATAGCCAGTTTGTGTCTAAATCAAACCAAACACGAAATTCATCATAATATGCTCTCTTCCACTAAAGTATAAGCAGAGATTGTAGGATTCCTACAGGTCTCTTATACTCTATCTTAGCCTACTGATATATCGAACATCTAATTACAAACTCAGTTATATCTCGCTTAATGTTGACCACCAATAACTCTCCTTATTGGTTTGGTATATTTTAGCACTGCCTAGATATATAATAAAAGCAAAACTGTAAGTTTTCTCTAAGATAGCCTTTTATAACACCTTGTTATTAAGTACATAGATATGTCCTCTAAAGGTCAATATCCTCTCCTCAGTGAAGTAGAAATCACTCTCTATGTTATCGAAAATCCTTTGGTAAGCCTTAACCAACTAACTATCTTGCATCTGACTTTGTCTAATCTGATCTACTAGGGTAACTCTAATCATAAAATTAGTCACCAAAGCTCCAACTTCATCATACCCTGGTGTTATTTTTATTTTTCTCAAATCCATTAACAAAGGCAAGTAAGTGGTGTAAATGTGAGCTAAGTTGGTTAAAGTCTTCCTGCTCAAAGTATTTGCCACTATATTAACCTTTTTTAGATGGTAGTCAATGATCAAGTCATAATCCTTAATCAATTTCAACCATCTCCATTATCTTAGATTCAATTCTTTCTGCATGAATAAATACTTGAGACTTTTGTGGTTCATGAATACTTATTACTACTCCCCATATAGGTAATGTCTCTATATATTTAATGTAAATATCACATATACCAATTTTAAGTCATGAGTGGGATAATGGAGAATCCCTTGACAAATTTCCTGTAATATCCTGTTAACCCTAAGAAGCTACAGATCTCAGTAACAGTCTTTGCCCATTTTTACTGTACTATTTCTTTAATCTTTTTTGAGTCTACAAATATCCTACTGTCTGATATAATAGACCTGATGAAATTCACCTCTCTAAGCCAAAACTTACACTTAGAGAATTTTGTATATAATTTTCTCTCTCAAAGTTTGAAGCACTACTTTGAAATATTAAGCATGTTCTTTCTTTCTTCTTGAAAATACAATTATGTCATCAAAAAACACGATGACAAATTTGTCTAAATAGGGGTGAAAAATCCAATTCATCAAATTTATAAAATTTGCAAGTGCATTTGTTAATTTAAAAGGTATGACTAGGACTAATAATGACCATAATGAGTCCTAAAAATCATCTTATGGACACCATCCTCTCTAATCCTGAGCTAGTGGTATCTCAATCTCAAGTCAATCTTTGAAAATATACTTGCATCTTACAACTAATCGAGCAATCATCAATTCTTGGCAACAAATACTTGTTCTTGATGGTTATCTAATTGAGCTGTCTATAAACAATACACAACATCAATGTACCATCTTTATTTTCCATAAATAATACCAGTATACCTTACAAAGATACACTTGGTCAGATAAAATCTTTCTTGATCAAAATTTTCAACTGAGCTTTCAATTCTTTTAATTTTGCTGGTGCCGTGTGGTGAGGTAGAATCAAAATTAATGTTGTACTCATCACAAGATCTATACAAAATTCAAATTATCTGTCAGGTGATAATCTAGATAATTTCTTTGAAAACACATTGGAGAATTATCTAACAACTGGCACCTGTTCTATGCTAACTCTTGAAACTAATTTATCAATCATATGTGCCAAATATGCCTAACACCTTTTCTATATTAAACTTTTAATTTCTTTCCTCGATATTATATGAGAAGGATTTATTCTCCATTCATCTGCTGTTCACACTAAAACTAACATGTAAAATTTGTCCGCAAGTGTACAGTGTCAAGTCGTAATCCTACGATAAGTAGGATATCGTCTCCTTAAGGAATATGTAAATAGAACTAAAACTACTTTTATCTAAAAAACCAATTGAGAAGAAATTAAACTAACTAAACAAAAATAAAAATAATCATAAACTAAATTAACAACGAAAACATACTCAAGCAAGCTGGAAAACTCAAAGAATATAAGTTTAGAGAATTAATTCATCTAAGTAGGTATCATTTTCAATGCTAGTTAATTATATGTATTAAATGAAGTTATAAACTGGATTTTATGTATTCATTCCCCTCTCTCAAGGTAAGTTGATTTTATTTTTAAGTATAATTTAATATTTCTATTATCATTTATACCTAAAAATGCTTTAAACCGAAATTTAATCTTTATGGTTTCAAAATTATCAATCGTCTCCTAACTAATCATGTAATTCAATTGACTAATCTACTATCCACCCTAAACTCACTCTCTTAAGGCAAAAGTTTAGAATTTAATTCATTAATCCATATCCCTATGAGATTAAAGCCTTACACATTGGAAAATCAAATAATGAAAACTCAAATTACCATTAATGAACAAAAACTAGTATTCAAACATCATCTATATATTAGATTACACAACTTCTCTAGAAAAAATAAATTAGCCTAACATATTTGTATTGAATTCAATAAGAATTATTATCAAAATCATGTTTACAAAGTTAAACCAACAAAGAAACAATAAGAGAAGAGAGAAAGAACTTGAATTCTTTACTTTTGATATGGAAATCCTTTTGTATTTTTCTTGAATTCTGATTTTGCTAGTTTTTTTTCCTACCTCTAAGTGTATTTTTTCAGTCTCTTTTTTGTGTATTTTTCCTTCTTTCATGCTAAATAAGTCCCCCATTTATAATCTTTCAAACCCGAGGTTTAAAAGAGAAAACGGAGAGGAAACAAAAAAAAACACGAAAACCCTAGCGAACTGATGCTATAGTAGGGCACTGTAGTGCCCAACTTTCTGTCCCAGGGCAAATTTTAAGCCCTGACTGGCACTACAGTGCAAGTTTTTTATCTGACAGTGTCTAACTTCTATATTTGTGCTCATTTTTCATATTATTAACGTCTTCAAATGAACTTGACTTTTTCATAAAAGTTTTAAATAATTAAGTTCTCTTTCCAATAAAGCTTGAATCTTCGAATTCTGATTTTTTACTAGAAGTTATGTCTATTTTACAAAAAGTACACAAAATAGCTTCAAAATACACACTTAGACATTTTCTTAGAAAATCACTCGTACATCAAAAAAACACCAAATAATTATTAAAACAACCTATAATAACTCAGAAATAAGTAAAATATAAGTTCAAAAACATTAATAAAATTTAACAAATCACCTGTAAAAATGATTTTTAGCTCATCCCCTTCTAAAGGTTACTACCTTCCTAAAACAATCAATCAGAGCATAATATTGAGACAACTAGTCCATACCTATGATGGATCAAAATCTTAGATTTTCAATGGAATCAATCAATCTCAAAAGTAATATATCTTACAATGATCTCACATAGTCTAAACACGATTTTCTGTAGTAATCTCTACCTTAAAGACGTATGAACCACCAACTTTGGTTTCAAATATACTAGGTTTCTATTAATGTTTCATAGAAATATCATACTAATGAATCATCCATTTGAATCAAGGTCAATTAGAATGTATGTTGGATTATCAAAGATCATCATCATACCCGAGATGTGATTAGTCTAAGCCTGCTCTTGATTCATAATAAATACTCGAGCCCAAACTCATGATTGGTTCCTCTGTTTTTCTTGACAAATGGACGTACTTCCTGAAATAGATCAACGAGCACCTAAGAGTTAGGGTTAAGGCATAGGTTACTATGTACTATAAAATTCTAAACCCTGTACTAGTTGATTAGTTACTTCTATTATCCTCAAATTAGGATAATTTTTCTTCATATAGCCCATTTAACCACAATGATAATACACTATAGATGATCTATAAGATCTATTATAAAATTATTTATAGTTGAGGCATCATCTCTGGTCAAATGATTTTTTGTCCGATCAAGTCAATCCTGAAACAAAAGTACCAAATTAGGATGATCGTTACTCTTTGGGATAAAAAAGGTGAAATGATCCCATAAATCATCGAATAGACACATGAAGATCTATTACTGTAGCTCTTTTTCAAAGACTAACCCACTGAAATGTTGAGTTCCTTCTTTTTCTGAAAATCGATTCTAAATCTCCTCGTTCTAATTAAAGCCTCAGCTTGAGAAGTTAATTATACTATCTCTTCATAGCTTTACTTGTCTATCACTAGCATTCTATCCCTGATCTCTAAATTCAGCCTAGCCTCAACCTTAGCATATAATACTAGTCCATTGATAAATTATAGAACAAACTCTATCAATTGCCTTAACTGAGTCTCATAATTTGTTACAATGTTACCCATTTATTTTACAATCATAAATTCTTGGCTTTTTTTATTGCTATGAAAATTAGTAAAATACTTTTCTTGGAATACCCTCTAAAAATCTAAGTAGGCTTAATAATTAGTCTCATTATAACATTTTGCCACCAAGTGATAGCATTTTGGTCAAGCAGTCTTGTAGCTACTCTAAACTTTTTCTCATTAAATAAGTACATATCATCTATGTTTTGCTGTATATTTCTGAACCATCTACTTGCTTTCATATCATCAGTAATTTTAGAAAATGGTACAGTTCTAAACTATCTCACTTTCTTAATTAAATTGGAAAGCTTTTGCACTAATCAAGAATATTCAATAGGATGAGTACCCAATGGTTGATATATTGAAACCCGCCCCACTTGGGCTTGAGTTAGGTTAGGTTTAACACTAAATCTATGAATTTGTAAATATCATAAATGCGTTTTAGGCCTCTTGTGACCAAGGAAAATGAATATTTTTCTCAAGATTCTGCATTTATGGTAGAGGATCCGCATGAACTTACTCCTCATTAAAAATAAAAGATGGAGTATGAGATAAGGCTTCGTGATCATTTCAAATCATTACGTCCTTTCAAAGTCTACCCCTTTCTCTATCAAGTCGTGATGGTATTTCTACACATATAAACGATTTTTATCATATCAAATCAATAAATCATAATTTGACTTAACTCAATCTATGGTCCATTGAAAATAAATTTCATTAAACTTATCAAAGTTTAAAACTCTTGAGTAATCAAAATCAAGAGAAATCAAAAATAAGAAATCATAACCCATATATAAAATCAAAAGCTTTGATATCAATAAAATTATCATGCCCCTATCCTAAAAATCAACCACAAGACAATCATCGTGAATCCAAAAAATGCATCCTATTAACTAAAATACATTTTAAGGACTTACAAAGCATTAAAACCTATTTTTAAATTTATTTTCAAACATAAACAAAATATTATAGTTTTCAAATGTATTCAAACCATATGTAAATCAACATCATATTTCAATACAAACTCATTATAGTAATTACTTATTTCAAAATAAATCACTATAATAAGTATTTAACTGAGTAAAATATATATATTAGAATTTATTTATACAATCTTTCTATTCGATGAATCATATTATATGTGAAAATGAGTTGAATACCTGAAAAGTATGCTAAAACTCTTGTCAGCTCAACTATACTTACACAGGATTACGTTATCCTTAAATATGGGTAAGAGGGGTAAGTATTTGAAGAAATACTCAATGAGCAGATATGAAAATAAATTTGTTTAATACAATCCAGAATGATGTTAGTCATGCAGGCTTAGATTGGGTTATATTTAAGCACACTTAGTATTTGTATTCATTAATTCGTAAATATATTATTTCGATCATTCAACAATATGTGGTAATATTGTGTTGTAGATATTCTAAAAGAGCAATCACATAAGCTACCTTGAACCAAATCAAATCCAGCACTCTTAGAAAATATTGTAAATGGAAACCTTTATATATTTTATTTATTTTCAGACATTCTATGAAATCTAAAGGTTTGAAGAGTTTTGAGAAAGAGAAATTATTTATGTACTTCATGATTTGTGAGTGATTATAACAATGTTCTATAATTTAAAAAGCTATGTATATGAGATTATATGAATATTAAAAACCTTGAAAATGTTTTAGAAATGCTTTACAAGATAGTTATATGAGTAGATCTTATTTTGTTTTCTTTTTGTTTAAAAAAAATTATTTATAAAAATTTATATGTTTTTATATATTAGGGCGATAGAGATTTGTTATATGATTTAAATTATAAATGGTTTTGGGAGACGATGATGAATTGTTTAAGATTAACACTAAAAGGAGGTCTAACATATTTCTGCTATGAATGTGTATTTGATGATTGATATTGTTGTGTTTATGTTTGCATGTGTATATATGTGTTATAGTATTGATCCGTAGATCTAGTTTGGGTACACATTTATCTAAGAATGTTCAGGATGTAGTCCTATATCTCTGTCTAGTCAAGTGCATAGCTTTAAGTATAGACTGACTTTGTCCTTAGGACCAGTAAAGATGATATGTATGATATAATTATATATGTATAGCCAAATGATTAAATATGTTCAGTTATTTTTTATAAAACTGCAATATGATGATTTTACGTATATTTTCTTTTTCACGCACTAAGTCTTTCCTAAGATTTAACCTTCTCCCCTCACATTTTTATAGGTTCTTCAGTTTTCCCAGAATGTTTAGTAGATTCCTAAAAGGAAAGAAAGTTGAGCAAGATATTATTTTACAGTCAGAAGGGGTGTGGGTTCATTTATGTATAAACGTCTTGTGATTTAGGCAATGTAATCTTAACATGTATTTTGAGAAGTGGTAGACATTTAAACATGCCTTTACATGTTGGCTAATGTATAAAAATATATGGATAAATTTTGTTATATATATTTTTTGTACTAAATGCCTTTTTGATAGTGTGATAGATTGAGTTCATTTTCTTTCCTAGTGATGTCGATTGATTGGGTTGACTCCCATATACATTTATATAATTTATAGATAATAGGTTATGAGAGTTAAGCCATTCGATTACAAATCTGTATGAGGCTAAAAGAGATGAGCTAGTCTTGTCTCCTATCTGTCATACTTCAGAGATTCTAGGATATAACATTATCCAGCCCACTTTATCCTTGAATGTATGATTGATAATGCTCTACCTAGAGTCTCGTGATGACTTAACATGCTCTTTTTTTCTCTAGGAGTCATGCTTTACCATTATATCCTGGGCCAGTCCACTTTCCTTGTCATGTTCACTTGGGAGTCTATAGCTCTTCATCGTTCCTCATAAGAGTAGCAATCATAGGAGCACGCATATTAACCACCGCCTTCATACTCGTGTCCTTTCAAACAAATGGCTCTAATACCACTTGTTATAATAGGGAAAACATAAAATTTGGGAAGAATATATATGCCTCAAATGAGTAAATACATTCATAAGTTAGACACCACTTCTAACCTAAAATCTTAATAAATTAGGTGTATATATCCATTCCACTTATATACCACTCATTTGTTTTGTACCTTAATATAGGATTTCTTATTTTCAAGCACTCACACTTGACACTTTAACAATATCATGGGTAGTATTATCTTGTTCCCATTTGCCTTTTTTTCTTGAAAGGTATACATTATATATATAAATAATTCTAAAAATATAAATTGTTTACATAAATTGGCCAGATAAGATAATATTGATTAAATGTAAATACAAATCAATGCCATCAATAATAATTTATTAAACGTTGATAAACAAGTGTTCAATAAATGAATAATTTTGCTTAAATAACAAAATATTTTAGTCCTAAGTCGAGCTAGTGTATTAAATTAACAATCTTATTAAATAAATAAAATAAGAATTTTTTTTAAAAATTCTTTAAGATATAAATTAATAATTAATTAAATACAAAAATATAAAAATTCATAACATTAATAAATATTTTATTTGATAACTTATATTTTTTAATTCAATTTGTTCTAAAATTTTGCACATCAAGTGAATTGTATTTTTTTTTTACTTAAGCTAAATTTAATCTCAGTCTTAATTTTTTTGTAATTATGTAGTGTATTTTTTTATATTATAATAAGATGTAAACAATTTAAAGCTAATAGTTAAATTAGTGACTACCTATAAAGATTATATTATACGACTATGAAACATTTAAACTTTCCTATTATTTTGGACATTAAATTTTAGCGCTACATGTATATATTTATAAATTTTATATATAATATATATTAATTTTTGAGTTTCTAAGTGTATATAATACATATCCATTAATTTTTATACATATAATATGCATCCGTTATATATATATATAATATCCATTAATTTTTATGTATATAATATCTCAATTTTTTAGTTTTTATATATGTATATATTAACTTTTGACTATTTATAACTTAATAAATAATTATTTATCAAAATTTTAATGAATTATTTATTTATAAATAACTTTTTTAAAATAATAATTTTTATTAGTTCCACCAATATTATTTTATAAAAATTTTATTGTAAATAAAATTCTTACGAACATTCCTATATTTATAAATGCTAATGCTTAGGTGCCAATGACAAATTGCGGAATTTGTGATCTGTATTTTCCCCCACATAGCAAATTATAATCCTTTCTCTTTCATCTGCAGAAAAACAAGGCCGAAGCATACATCAGCTATTTTCGTGAAGATATTTATTGGATTCCCCTTCCCTCGAGGAACCATAATTAAAATTTGATTTAATATCTACTTTTCTAAAACTTGACTTATCAATGTATTAGTTGTCATATAATTCACAAAATTTATAGTTTTTATTAATTATATTAATTTTATATTTTAATAATTAATATTATTATATTACGTCTTATACCAAAGAAAAAATCATTTTTTTAGTATTGCTTATTATATAAATACATGTTATTCATATAATTTTATACATATTTATTTATATAAAAATAAATACACTTATACTAAAAGGTTATTTTTGTTAGTATTCATGAATTATGTTTTTAAAATAAATTTATTATTGTTATTATTAACTATAATTGTAACAATGATGTGATAAAATTATTTAATTATATTAAGAAATACAAAAATAAGCTATTTAATATTTAACACATATTTATATAACAGTGAATAACACCACATCAGTGTAACAAAAACTGGTACAGGTGCAACAGTATGCAATGTATAGCACCAAATTTGTTTAATTTTTTCAATTATTTTTCATTCTCTCAGGAGTGTAATAGAATACTATTCAAAAAAATACGAGAAAGCAAAATAATTAGACCAAACCTCATAGAAAAAGTAAAATAATGCATTCGATTACTTGTTACAAGCAACTCGCGCTAAATGTTTTTATGATATACAGAGTTGGATTGTCTCCAAAAATGTACTTGGCAAGCGTGATATGCACCTCTCTAACTTTTGTTACATCAGTTACGAACACAAAATCAGCCATAACTTTTGTAATTGCAGTCGTACTCAGGTTGGCATCCATCATTGTTAAAATCTATGAGACAATAAAGAAGAATTCTAGACTCTTAGCTGTCAATTAACCATACATGCAGGTTAGAAATTGTTCAACTTCGAAATGCTCGAAGCATAGCAAAAGTCTTTGGGACGTTGGTCTCCTTGGCTGGTGTAACGATCACGACGGTATACAAGGGACCTATTATGAGAAATCTATGGAATCCCCTAATTCATATTCATAGAAACAAAAACATCCATGAGCTGTGGGTGAAAGGTTCAGATACAGTATCACGTGGTCGACGGCGTACATTCTTCACGTTTATCTCAACTCAAAACCGTATTTTTAAAAACTAAAAACAAAAAACGGTTCATTTACAAGTTTCTCTAGAAGCAATGCAGAAGCCTTACTTGTAAGCAAAAAATAGAACACTTGATACACTGCAAAAGAATTGCATTAACACTAGTGACTAGAAAAAATTGAGCTTAAGAAACGTGATTGAAAGACTATCCCTGAAGACCTGATTAGGTAATGACCCTGAAGCGAAGCGATATCCTTCCCGACTATCACCGAAACATGGGTACATTTTTGGCGGAGCTCAATCAGCTTTCTTCACGGTGATCCTAAAATCTAATGTTCGAATTGACTTGTTAGCCATACTTTACAGCGCAAGTAGAAATATTCGAATGCATATATTGTATTAACCTTACTAATGTTCTAATTGCTCATAAAATTCTGATAATGGTAACCATTGCAGGGAATTTTGATCTCTGCTTTCTATATTTTCATTAAGCTGACGCGGACGCTAAAGCTGTGACGGCAAAGAAGAAGGAAACTAGCAACAGAGAACAGTCGGTCTACCGTACCAAACTTTCTAGTCGAGCGAAAATGCGCTAAAAATTTTCACAGGATTTTTAATTTTCGGTCGCATAGCCAGTCGACCGACACAGCCAAAACCGTCGATTGAATCAGACACAACGTTCAACCGACTCTTAGGCAAATTAATTTTTTCGAGAGGTTGCCAAATTCGGCCGACCGAGCCCCATGGCGGTCGACCAAATCGACATTGTGTTTACATTTTTACCCTTTTATGTATTTTCTTTTGGTGATATTTTATTTTGGAATTAAGGACAAATATATAATTACATTAAACTCGAACTTTTAATAGAAATAAAGGTCTCAAACCCTACGAGAAGACCTTAAACTTTTGATTAAAAACTTGTGCTTATTTTTAGGGTTTCAAAAATGACACACACTTGGTGGATTCCAAGTTTCCTAAAAATATTCCCGGTGAATATTTTCGTTATTCTCGTTTTCACTGCATCATCAGTGCGCAAATAAAAGAAGTCCAGTTTTTGGGACCTTGTTTAGTCCCATTTCATCAATAAAAGTTGCAATTCTATCATACTTTGTTTTCGGTGAAAATCTTTACTTGGGAAGGTAACTTGAAGACAGACAAAGCATAATTCATTCATTGTTGAATGCATACTAAATGTTTTCTTGTGACTTTGTTTTCAGCATTATTGGTGTAATTATTGTCATTATCGGGCTGCATATGTTCCTATTGGGCAAGGAAGGTGATTTGAGTGTTCATGTAAAAGCAGGAGAGCAATCCTATCCAACATATGACAAGACAAAGAACCACAATATGCAGAAAATCACTTCGACTGAAAATGAAAATGAATGATATCATGAACACAGGGATATATTTTCATACAAAATATTTGTCCAATTATAAGAGGTTGTATTAAATTTGACTAAGATTCTTGTCATATTTTTATGTATCCACTCATTTAAATAATGAATTTAAATATTGTAGTTTTTTATCACATTTTTTTATGAATCTGTTACTTTTGTTTCTTAACGCTGTAAAATTTATGGATCTAAATTCGATCCGAAGACTCTGGTACTCAAAAGTAGAAAAAAGGATGAGATCAAAATCTCAAATTTTTTTTTATTCACTCTCACAACACTTTCGCCACCCCACTACAACACTTCAGACGTCAGAGCAAACCGTCATTAGATTAATTGATCCATCATAATTTAAATTTTACAAAAGGAAATTGGTCACAGGGAAAGAAACTCTCAACGATATATATATTGCACAACAGACGGAAAAGATTGCACCTCGAAAAGGAAAAGTTAATTACCTACCCTTTCGTTTGAAGTTCTTCATTGTTATTTTTGTTTTTGTTTTTTTATAAATTCTCAGTTTCATGTATTTATATCTTTTTAAAACAAGAAATCGTAAAAATGAATATAAATTTTTTTGTAAATTAATATTTTAAAAATTTATTATTATTTTGATATTTCTATGTCTGCATGTAAAAAATATAATATACAAGGTGTGTATGTGTACCATAATGAGCAGAGAGTGGGACGAAGAATCCCTGAGTTGTGGTGGTATCATACGTATAGCTGTTAAATAAATCATAGTCTACGGACCGGTTTATTTAATTTACTATTTAAGTGAATTAAGATAAAAATAAATAAATTTACTTAATTTGTGAGTTGATTTAGTTCATCCGTTAAACTCGTGAATTAAATGGGCTAATCCATTTAATTAATGGACGGATTTATTTAACCCTTCTAATTAAAAAAAATTAAATATAATTTTTGTTTTAATCTTTATATTTGTATAACGATTGATTATGTTTAAATATTAATAATGATATTGGACTTATTATTTATTAATATTGAGTGGTGTTAGATTAGTATATTTGAGATTATGTATTTGGACTTATAATTATTGATAAAACTTTTATTTGACTTATTAAAATTTTTATATGTGAAATTATAATATAGTTAATTTATGTTATATTTAGATTATAAATTTATTATTATTATTAATATATTGTATTTATTAGTAACTAATTTATTTTTTTTTTTTTTTAATTTAAAATTTTTAAAGTTTGTTCGCGGATCGACTCATTTAGACTCGTCAGTTTATAAGTCGAATTAAGATTAATAAAATATTAACCCATATAATAAATGAGTTAACTCAATTAAATTCATTTAAAACTAATTCATAACCAACCAAACCGACCCGAGTCAGTTCGATCCATTTGACAGTCAATCATAAAGTGTTTTTGATATCTGAGAAAAAGGATGGTTCCGTAAAGAACATTTCTTCTGGAAGTCATTCCAACTGACTTTCAAAGTTCTTCCGAGTATCAAACATATTGCAGACGTAATCAACATATCTTCTGATTTTACACAAGTTGAATAATAGGTGTTTCATGGATCAGAATATCTGTCGCCTTTACCGGTTACAGTTGATGGATAAAGTTGAATTAATAGAATATTTTCATATTCCATTACAAGAATCAAAGGGTTCTTTTATTTTTACTTTGGTATTATTAGTATTATATCTATTTACAGAAAGCCACACAAATGATGCTCTGGGGTGAAGTTGGCGGAGAATAATCCTATAATGGACCAATTGCTGGCATAATATGCTTAATTCCCTTTCGCAATGACCTTTTTTCCCTTTCAAATTCTTACTTAGAAATGGAAAGCAATCCAAATCATTCTGCAATAGAATCATTGAACGAAAACAATTAAATTAGAGTAATCTTAGAAATATATATTTCTTTTGTATAAATTATTATTTAATATTATTCATTAAATTAACATAACTCAAGAACGAATAAGAGAAGGAACAAGAAATGAAAGGAGTTTAATCGGCATCTTCCTCGTCTATTAATTCTATCCCTAAGTTTCATTAACATCGTTATAAGCTTAAACCTACAGGAGTATTGTATAGCAGAGTTTCTTAATTGAGTTAATTTTGATCCACTGATTCAAAATGATTGACTTGGTTAATTCTAAACTATAATTACCTCTTCTTATTAAACAAGTATGTGTTCATTATGTTAATTGAGGAATATTGTATGCATAAATAATATAATCGATAAGCAAATTTGTATGAGAATAACTTCTTTTCTTGCCCATATCCAATACATTAACTTATCAAAATGATAAAGGGAATTTAATCTGGAACACGATTCTAACCACAACATGCAAAAAGAATCAAGTCCCGAGGGCTTCTGTATTTACATGTGTGTTTCCTTCAGCTTGTGAAGAACTACCAGCTACGAACGTAGAAAAGCCAGAAGAGGAAAAATATGGCACTGAAAGCAAGTTATCTTTCGAGCACTTACACGAGGTCCAAGCCATTCCTCCTCATGCTTCTTGCTCAGCTGGGATACACTTTTCTCTATTTCATTACAGAGGCTTCCTTCAATCATGGAATGAATCCTCACGTCTACATTACTTACCGTCATACCGTTGCGGGCATCATGATGTTCCCTTTTGCCTATTTCCTTGAAAGGTACATCAATTCTATTCTACGTTAATGAACATGAATGTATGATAGACAAAATAAGAAATTCGGTGTATTTCAATGCTCTCAAGAAATTTTCATATGCACCTCTGCTGACTCATTTCTGTCCTGCAGAAAAATAAGGCCAAAGCTGACATTACCTCTATTTATGGAGATATTTATTCTCTCCCTCTTCGGGTAAGGACAAGAATTAATTATGGATCTCAATAACTTTGAAAATTGACTGAGGTTGAATGTTTTAATGATTGATCCAGGATTGGATTGCCTTTAAACATGTATTTTGCAAGTTTAAGATACACCTCTCCAACTTTTGTCACATCCATGTTGAACATCGTATCAGCCGCAACTTTTGTCATAGCAATTGTACTCGGGTTGGCAACCATCCTAGTCTAAACCTTAAAATTGTATTGGTGAAAGCAAAATTAAGTGTCTTGCCACCATTAACCTTTAGAAGTTAATTTTATTCGCATGCAGGTTAGAGACACTTGATCTTCGAAATGTTCGGGGTGTAGCAAAACTTGTTGGGACCCTGGCGTCCTTGGCAGGTGTGACGATCATGGCAATATACAAGGGACCTGCTATGAGAAACTTGTGGCATCCTCTAATCCATATTCAAGGAAACAAGACGATCCATGAGCAATGGTTGAAGGGTTCCGTTCTAACGGTTGCAAGTTGCATAACATTGTCTATATGGTACATTATGCAGGTTGACCTCCACATAGAACTTTATTTCTTTTTATTTTAAAGAAAATAGTTACATTAATTTCTAAAACTCCTGCTAGCTGTGTAACAACTTATATGCTATATTCAACTGTAACATATAGGCTGTCACACTCAAACGTTACCCTGCACAACTATCACTCACAACATGGATGAACTTTGTTGGGGCCGTACAATCAGCTTTCTTCACAGCTATAGTAGAACGTAAACCAGCTGCCTGGAGAATTGGATTCAACATTGACTTCTGGTCTACTATTTATGGTGTAAGTAGTATTCAACCATCGATTTTAGCATTAGTTTTCATCTAAGTTATCTAAAGAAATTCTGAAATGGTAATAAATCCGTGGCAGGGAGTGGTGGTTTCCGGTTTGATTATATTCATTCAACTATGGTGCACAGAAAAAAGGGGTCCTGTTTTTGTGACCATGTTCAATCCTGTTCCAACCATATTAGTTGCAATTCTAGCATATTTCGTTTTTGGAGAAAAACTTTATTTGGGCAGGTAATTTATAGACGCTCAGTACATATTTCAGTCTTTATCAGCAGTGCTCTAACAGTTTGGTTGTGGCTTGTTCAGTATTATAGGGGCAGTTATTGTAATCGTTGGCCTATACATGCTGTTATGGGGCAAAAAAGGGGATCGGGAAGCTCACGACGAAACTGAAGAGCAGTCTTCTCCAATATATGACGAGAGAGGAGACCTCAAGATACAGAAAAACACTTCAAATGAAAATGATGAACCACGAGGTGAACCCTGATGAGCAAATGCTTCCTTTAATACATTATGACAGACATAAAATTCAAGGAAAAAATAAAAAGAAGAAACAAATGGATGCACTGAACATTATGGAAGTGATAATTGGATTTGTTGATTTTGAGTAATTTTAATGTTGAGGGATAACAACACGTGTGTCATTGTAATCCCTGAAAGAAGCAAGAAAATCAAATTTTGAAGAAAGAAATCAAAATCCCACTTTTAATATGCCATCTGTCGGTATTATGGTGTCTCAAAGCTAAGCCGTACAGTAGATACCATTATTATAAACTGGTTCCTGCAGACGAAATTTAACCCAACATCAACGTACGTTTTGCCATCAGAACCACCAGGCCCTCCGTCTCAATTTACACGCAAGTAAAATTGGAAAAAAACAAAGTCTTCTTTACTATAATAGCTCTGACGATACGAGATCTTTTCAGGGAAGCATAAACCAGAGATTCTTGCACAATGTAATTGCATTTTCTAGATCTACTGCAGCAGAAAATTCTTGCCTACGTAGATTGCAGAAGGAACCAATCTACCATATCTCGTAGATACAAAATTTGTGAAAGAGAAAAGAAATATAATATCATAAACTTAAGGAATAATGCACATCTTGTCAACACTTAATTCATTTGCTAACAAATATATGTTAAAAAATCAGGCGAGTCAAACCACTAGCAGTATTTACACCTTAAAGAACAAGAAAATTTCGAGAAGGCAGTAAATCAGGCATCGGAAAATTATTCGGATATTTGTAACTAACTAGACAAAGAGAGCGAGAAGAAGCATGATTGAAAAAAAAAAAAAAAAACACCTAGGCTGCAGGGGGCCTGAGCTCATGATCATGAGATGTGTCACGAGAAGATGGAGGTAAATATTGCCACATAGGTACCAAACCATAACTGGGATATACTGCCATCTTATTCAGCCCAGTATGATATGCCGCTGGGTGCGTTGGCACAAGACCAGCTGTAGGAATGGGTATAGCTTTCAACTGCTTCTCTATCTTTTCTTTATCTGCCTTCAGTATAAGTTTCTCATCACGAAGTTCATTCTTCTCAGCCTGTTGTAGAAAACATAAAGGTAACAGAGATCAGACAGAATTCGTTAGCAACGCAATCTCAAACACAAGAAAATATTGAAAATATCCATCACATTAATTGTACACTCCAGACATGACAGAAACCAAAACAAACTTATATAATTCAAGCAATTTAGTAATTATGTTTTCTCTATTATTTACTCTGGTCTCTCTCTCTCCCTCTCTCTTAACTGCTATCTACATTAAAGATACAGCTGTCAACACCATAGAATGGAATAGATCTTAGATTATAATTAAAAAAAGTTAAACCATACAAGTTATACAGTACACGGTATTACAAATTAAATCACTCCTTTTTTTAACATACAATTATTTTGCACGGATACAAACAAAATATATGAATCAATATGATACAAATAGGAACAATCTTTTAAATATCAAAGAAAAAAATGTACTACCATTTCTACTCTACAAAGTTTTTAACAGAAAGTTAGCTTGTATGGCTTAGGAAAAGTTATTTCAATTTTTTCAGATGTTCCAGGAATGCAGTTCATGCTTCCAGCATTCTCTAGAATCCACATGACAAAACAGTCTTAAGACTCTTCAATTAGAGTGCATTCCCAACTTAGGTTCACACCTGAAAGTCAAACTACCAAGAACCTAACATAACGTGTCAAAATCATGTCATGACAATCCCGAAAAGCCACTTGAGATAATAAATGCAGAGAAAATCATCCAAAATGATATCAAAACCGGGAGACATGACTACTGTATCCACAGGATTTATACTAACAAAAGTTCTCACGTGGTTTCTCCATCAATTCTGCAGCAACAAACAATCTGAATCCATGCTATATTATCTTAAATCTACAGTTGTTACCTGGGTTATTGCTAGTCCATGCACCTTGGATCTTCCTTTTTCACTTTTCTCTGCTGCAATGTGGCTTTCTTCATTGATTTGTCATATATTGTGTCTAGACAATAGAAGCCTAAATATCATAAAAGGTGTTGAGAAATCACAAATTGCTAAAACCCAGGTTTGATATGACTACCATATCCATTGCATTTATACCAAGAAAACTTTTAAGATGGTTTCTCCATCAATTCCATAGCAACAACCTATCTCATCAATGCAAAGCTATTTTAAATCCAATGTTTCTACAAATATGTTTGTTGGGGAGAAAAGACTGTAGGTACCAAACGACAAAACAATAACCTGCCCACATGGTCAGGAAAACGAGTCAAAAAACCTAACCCAAAAACCAAGACAAGACTTCAATAATCTCTAATGAAAGCCCTAAGCACGCCCTCAAGATTTTCTCACGTGCACACAGTCTTTCCTCCAAGTCCTTCATCACAACATACCATCAAGAACAAAATCCTGATGATGTCATCTACCCCAACCCAAATTGGAAATACCATTTAAGCCCCCGCGAAAAAGCACGCAGTGATGTCCAGAAGCAAGCCCTCATGGCATTTATCCTCATAGCAAGAACCTTTAACTTGAGGTTATCGGTAGGAACATACAGTATAAATCGATTTGAGATAAAATTTTAAACCAATCCACACATTACGATTTAAAATTAAGCCAATTCAATTTAATCCGTTAAAATATTATAAACCAATCCAATTCAAACCACAAAGTACAGTTTAAAGTGATTTAGACTTGTAATTTGAACTATATTATAAAATTAATGATATAATAGTTAATTATTATAAATTCTATACTCTCTCATCAACACCTAAAAGAGAGTTCCGTGAATTATTTTTTTTAATCCTTTTCTAAATAATTTTTTTTAGTTATTATAACATGAAAGAAATGGAGACAGTCGTGTATAACCTAATACGATAAATAAATAATTATTATTATTTTAATAGGATAATATTAAGCGATTTGGTTTGCAATTTTATAGTTTGAAACTAATCCAATCCAAAATCCAAATCACGAACAACGATTTAAAAAATATTAATCCGTAAATCGGTTCAAAAAATTTTCAAATCAATCAAATCGCTAATTTTAATGATTTGAATCAGTTTGGATTGGATCGATTTAAAAATACTCATCCCTTCTTGACATCCATTTCCGGATTGGATCGATTTAAAAATACTCATCCATACTTAACATCCATTTCTAACGATGTATAGATCACCGATATCAAAAATAGGAATGCAAGGGAAGAAGCCACTATTAGTCTTGCCACAACACCCCTCCTTGCCAATTTTCGCAGGATGGGTTTGTGTATTAGATTACCCTTTGCACGTGCATCAATAAGCTGGAAGGAGAGAACAATGTAATGATTATGTTGCCATCATATTGGCTTAAGAGTGCACTTAACCTCTCTGCAGAAGTCAACTATCAGTCCTATTCTCTGAGAATCCATATGGGTACACTTAAAAGACACGGAAACGACAGGTAAAAGGGGGGCAAAAGGAATCTCTATCTGTGGACTGACAAAAAAAACCATGCTATTCTTACTGTCATTCTTTTTTTTTTTTTCTCTCGGATCTTCTGTTGCTCTCTTTAAAAAAACATAACTGAATTGAGCGTCGGAGAGTTTTGGGGTTTTCTCTTGATCATTCTTTCTGAGTTTTCAGCCAACTGGAACGTGACTGTCGCAAAGGTTTTACTAACTAAGGCAAATTTGGCCACCCCCAACAACAGCCAAAAGGAGACAAAATCTATTTGGTGCTTAAAATCTTCTGTCTGGGAAATTTTAGGCATCACTAGTGTTCATCTTGTATCTTCCTTCTTTCACTACCTCTGTTCATCCACCTCAATGTATGAATCTGATTTCTACTCATGACCACAACAACTGTCTGACATCTCTACTCAGTGACAATATCTCACATGTAATATATGTACACAACAATTGTTAACAGGTAGAATTTGGGACAAATACAGTAAAATATGAATCCAAATCTGACCATAACACTATCCAAGCTCAACTTAAATATCTACGTACACAAGCCTACTCCCATGCATCAAAGAAGATAACAGATGCTCAGTTAGTCATTTTACAAATGCGTTATCCAAGAAATATAGAGAGAACAGAGAGAACAAATGCATTAAACAGTAAATGTAATGAACTTAGATATGTTTCTAGCTATTGTGCTTTTACTTCATTTTCAAAGCAGAGGAACAATATAGCTTGGCAAACACCCTCATTTACTTGGAAGTTAATGTTGACTAAGCACCCACATCGTTTGTGATTCCTTCCACTACAGTTGCAAGTTAAAAATCACATCATCTCAAACCCAAACATACCATTAGTATCAAAGCATGAAGCACAACCACCACTAAAAGAGTTTTCAAGTAAAAGAACAAATTACAGCTGTAGGAACGTCAACTAACCTTCAAACTTTTAATTTCTTCTTGTAATTTTTCATTAATTTCTTTAAGCTCCCGAGCTTCAGTTCTTAGTTGGTTTAAAACTCTGATGGCATCATCAAGTATGGTCGGTTTGTCAGTTCTTGCAGGTCTCACAGGTTCCACAACACAACTCAAATCAAGAAACCTTCAAAAACCACAAACAAAATCTATCCTTTCAAAATCCCATTTCTATCTGACGCAAAATGAAGTTACAATGCTCCTTTTAAACTTTAAAATCAGACCCTCAAAAACAAAAATTAAACACAGCAACCAACGAATACGTACCGGTCGTTTAATCTCTCCCTACGCAATTTCTCACGGCAAGCTTTGGTCCCTAGTCGACTGCTAGAATCACTTCTCACCCTATAGAACATTACCGGAAAACTTATATTTCCCGAAAAACCAAACCCTTTTCTCTCATTTCAGTAAAACAAAATTTCATACCTTTTCCGCGTATTTTCATTCTCCCGCTCCACAAACCCAGTGGATGAAATTTCATTGCCTGCGTTGCAACTGATTTTGAAATTAATCAAAAAAATCAGAAATTAAACTCAATCAACGGCGTCCAATTTGACAGAAGAAAAAATAATAACAACAAACCAAATAAAAAGGGTACCTTTGGTCATGCCAAGAGAGATCGAAAGATACGTTTTGATCGATGAAGCTGTAATTGATAAAATCGTCCCAGTTTAATGGATCCATTTCATTTACCCTGACGAAATCTAATAAGATTATCGTTCGAATTTAGAGTTGGAATTGAAAAAGGGAATCAAGTTTTGTGGAAAAAGGCAACAATGTAAGGTGCAAAAGAGAAAGTAACACGTGAGAGGAACGAGTACGCGCCGCCGCGACGTATAGTGTCTGCTACACTTACACCTGCACCGTTCTTTTTTTATTCTAATTTTATTTTATTGGGCCAAATGGGCCGGTAAGGATGCCTGCTTGTTGTAATCGGTGTAGTCTGCAATGTTGTTATGAGATAACTCATCGTTACCCACTAGGGGTGTAAAAATAATCCGGATTTTTCGGGTACAGATCCGGATTCGAAAATTCGGTACCCAAAAAATCGGATTCCGAATAAATTAAAACTGGATCTGGTTTTAATATTCAGATCCGATTTTCAACCGGACCGGATCCGGTTCTAAACAATCGGATACCGAATATAATTCGGTACCCGTTTTTTGCAAACATATTACCCTAAACCTAAATCCTCTTTTTGCTTCAAACATTTCTCCCTCTCGGCTGCGACTTTTCCGCTGCGACCCTTCCGGAGAATCTCCCTCTCTCACTGCCATTCCTCCTTCGTCGAGTGCTTGCTGGTTCTTCCCTCTTCAACTGCCATTCCCCCTTCGTCAACGAGGGCTCTGCTGGTTCTTCCGTCCGTCTGCTGGTTCTTCGATCTGTGGTTCTTCCGTCTGCAGGTTCTTCGATCTCTGATTCTTCCGTCTGCTTTCAATCTCAGGTAAGAGAAACACGTTCCTTTCTGCTTGCTGTCTGCTAATTATCAAACACGTTCCTGATCCAATTTTTTTTATCAGTTTGCTATCTGCTTGCTGATCCAATCTCGTCAGTTTGCTATCTGCTTGCTGTCTGCTAATTTGCTGTCTGATAATTTCTTTACTCTCAACGCTCATATGGAACCTATACTTGGTTAATTTTAACGAGTAATTTGTAATCATTTCATGCAATGAAAGGCAGTCTACATTGGAGAAATTGTGGAAACAGATCAGACAATACAAACAAAAATTATAAAATCTTTTCTTTGTTGGTGTGTTGTAAAAAGAAAGGATGAAACGCGGTCTAATATTGACTGGAATTGACCACTCCAATCCAACCTGTCTTCACTGCGAATTGAGAGTGTTATTGTATCTGGTTCGCATGCTTTCATCAATCACGGATAGGAAATTAGGAATAAATTGAAGTTTCTTCTGCATAATGGACAAAAAGACTTTCTGTTTTCACTTCATTCTTTTATGTTTTTGATTTAGTTGTAACAGCGAAGAGTTGGAAAATGAAAATTTAAGGATTGTGATGTTTTTTTTTTGTTTTTTTTATGGGTTTTATTTATTTTTAGGAGAGTTAATATCTACTAAATTCTTCCATAAAATATTTATTTTTAGGAGATATATAATATATCTTTATTTGTTCTTACGAGAATCTTTAATGGAGTATAATCATGTATTGTGTCATTGAGTTGGAGATGTAATAATTAGTCAATGAATTGTGTTTAAGGCCTTACAAATATTGAAACGCAGTAAGAAAACATATAATATATACAAATCGATTAACATAATTAATTAATATGGATAGTATGATTAAGAAGAGCGAATTTAGAATTATATAATTAGATGTACGGTTTTTAATTTAATTGTTTAGATATATTCATAATTTAAATAGAGGATTGTGATAATGGGATACTGCATTAGTCTATTTCGAAGATTAATCAAAATACATACAAATTGATTCGAATATCTTAATTATAAAATACTGACTGACGATTTTAGTTTCTGGATTTTTAAAAAAAAGATCTTGATTATAAAAAAAAATAATTAAGACATACTTTAATAATTTATAACAAACTAGTTCATAGCTCAAGTTATTGTTTAGTCTTACGTAAGTTCTTATAGTAAGTAAATTGTCACATTTAAAAAAATAATTTAGTGTTCCATTAAAATTCAAAAACTAAAGTCTTATTATTCCGTAAATAAATGGCTAGTTTAAAAATTTAAGATTTTAAAATTTGAGTAAGATTATCTCATGTTTCTTTGGAGGCATTCATGAGTTTTTTAAGCTACTTAAATATAATCATATAAATATCTTACTTTTAAATTTAAAGTTTTAGCTTAAATATTAATTTAATATTTAATGATAAAGATACTTTTTTTTTTTAAATACATGTATACAAACTGACGTAATATAATATAATTGATTTGATTCTTATTTTGTTTATATTATTTATTATTAATTATATTAATTTATATTTTTATTAACTAATCTATTATATTATATCTTTTTATATATTTAAATTTGAAAAAAATAAATAAATATTTAATATTATTCTAAATAATTTAAAATAGTTATGCAAGAAGTATTAAATTATGGACATATAATTGTCTGTTCACGCATATTTTCACTTTAAGATCACGATTCCTATCTCTTGCCGATTAAACTCTGACGTATATTGTTTCTTGCAAGTGCTCATCGTGCACCTGACCCGATTCACTGAACCCAATCAGTTTCCTCCATAAATACACATTTATAAAATAAGTGGCTTTCGCACTCGTGAATGCAGATAGTCTACAAATATCATGGTTTTAATAATTACGGATCGCGCACTCTAGCTAAAGGCCTGCTGGAAGAAGCTTGACCATAAACGATATAATATTGGACCGTTGGCTACAATTAATTGATTACCTCAATTTTCAAAATTCTCGGCAGTGCTCATCAATTTTCTAATACTGTTTGGGAGTTTATGGTTACAGTCTTACACTGTCGTCGAGAGGTGATGATATTAAATTGCAAAACACAATTAATGCCATAATTGAAATAGGTTTCATTATGCTGACAATAATTAATTAATTTTTTTACTTCACCTTTGATTACACGGAATGAAATAGAAGAGAACGAAATGAAATTGAAAACATGATTGAAAATAAGAAAAAAAATAAAATTATGTTTAGTATAATTAGAAATAAAATGAGTATTTTATTTTATTTTATTTTTATGTTTGGTACAGAAAATATTATAAGAATGAAGTAAAAAATATTATGTCTTTATCTATTGATGTAAAATTTTAAATTTAAAGATAAAACCCAAACAATTATTATATTGTTTGGCTAGCCAACTTAGATTTCAAATTTGGGGGGCGGGGTGCATGTGTTTTGTGTGTGAGTTGGTACCGGTAAAGTTCAAAAGGTTAAAAAGTTTCTACGACTTATAGAGCTCGCCTGCGATAGAGTTCCGAACGCATAAGAAAACAAACTTTTATGAGTTTCGTTTGCAGCTCACTTGCGAACCTGAGTCTGAGTGTGGGGAGAGATTATAATAAAAAAATAAAAAATAAATGAGGCCAGCAGAAAATAAATCCTTGAATATGTTCTTGCATATTATAATATAATAATTTTTTTATAATTTATATTGAATGTCGAGATTTATAATTTATCAATTGGTGTAAAATAAAAGTAAAAAAAATAAAATTACATAGTACTAAATATAAATTATCAAATAAAAATTATATTTACTAAATATTTTAATCCGTGTGTTTATTTATTATCATTATCAAATAAAAATTATAATTCGCTTAAGAAAATAAAAAAATATTATTATTTTAAGTAAATTAAAATTATTATAAAATATTGATTTATTATGATAAATTTAATTTACAATAAAAAATTATAATTTCAAACAAAACATCAAAACATTGTAATTGAAATGAGAATCATTTATATATATATATATATTGTCATCTTTTTGTTGTCTTTTAAAAATAAAGTTAGAAAAATATTTGATAATAATAATAATAGAATATGTATATTTATGTTAATATTTAATATACAAAATATTTCTTTTAAAATAGTTTGGGGGCCGGGTAAAAATCACCACATCTAACTTCAAACAAGAACTTCTATGAGCCTAAATGAATTGAATGACACATTAAATAATATTTATGAAGTTGAAAATTTTCATAAGGAAAAGAAAAGAAAAATGCAAATACCTCCATGTGCATTGTAGTTGTAAAAAGGCTGTTATAAAGAAGTGTAGGACCACAAAATACAACTATTTCCCTTTATAATTAAAAATTTTCCCCAAAGTTAAACTAAGTTTTGAACATTCTTTCAGTCTTCACTGGCAATCAGTAATCAGTACAATATCAACTTTTATGTTCATAACAACGAGACCAAGCTTCCTCAAGACCTTCCGTAGAAAACTTGCTCCCAGCTTGGCATCAAATTAGTGCTACGGTTGTTTCCATTACGAACAAAGCCAACGCGTGATGGTTTTCATAGTTGGACATACACTGTGGGATGGGACTGATACGGGTGCTACCTTCCAACGTCCAATCACATGTCGCACTCTGCATCTAACAATTTATCTTGTATACCAAACGCCTAACAATTTAATTACTTTTGTTTTGAGCAAGATAATCATCAATCGATCAATTGAATCAGAGTTTAAAAATGGGTACCTGATGATGTATGGATTATTTACAACTTTTTCGTTTGTACTGTTAGTTATTCGTGCAATTGCATGGTGAGAAAAGGAATTTATTGAGTTTTGAGAGTGTTGGAAGCTGAAGAAGTTAGAAGAAAATCCTGTTAGTCTGCAATTGACTTACAACTATTTAAACGAGCTACTTATAGCTCAAACCGTCTCAGAATACACACAGCTAGACGAGATAATTACTTGTAGAACTTATGTAACTAATATGCAATCTATTGAATCCTTTGGCTGGAATTCAACTCTTCAACAGATGCAAGAGCACCCTAAGAGATTATTGCTAACTTAGCGAAGTCTAGCTATCACTCAATTAATAGTTAGCACTCAAATCTTCTTTTATTAGTCTTTCATGACCCCTCAAGCTAAAGTATCTGGTGAAGACACGTAGCTTGCTTTAAAATCTATCAAATTGAGAGAAAGTAAGAAGCTTTACGAACACATCTGCAATTTGATCATTGCCGGGAACAAAGCGAATGTCAAGTTGCTTGTTGAGGTCCTTGTCATGGATAGAGTGCACGGCAAACTCAAAATGCTTGGCGTGGAAGTCGAAAATTGGATTTTGCTCAAGAGAGATTGCGTTGACATTACCACATCAGGACAAGAATTGGTGATATAGGCACCTACAATTCAGAAAACAAAGATTGGAACCAAGAAATTTCAGTTGAAACAGAGACTAAGAAACAATACTCAGATTCTGCACTTGAGTAAAAATACTTGTTACTTCTTGGATGACATACAGACGAGGTTGCATTAGTAAAATCAGAGACACATCCCCAGTTACCATTAATAAAATCACGAAATCAAAATAAAAGTAAAGACTAAAAGAGGATGTAATCTAGAGATATCAAAATAAATTGTAGTTGGAGAAGACAAGAATTAACTAAGTTTATTGATAGCGAAAGGGATATCAATGCCCAGAAAATAATCGAAACTGCCCAAGTCTTAAGTGCAAATACTTAGCTTGTGAATAAAAGAAGTGATGAAATGCAGGTCAGGAACACTTACTAAGATGTCGTTGACATGAATGAGAACTAGAGGCACCATAACGTATCTCTTTGGACTACGGATTCATTTCTTTCTCGAAATGGGGATATTAGTTGTTAGTTCTCCTACTCATTTCATGTTCCTTTTTTGTTACGGGTTCAATTAGATTGCAATCACTCAGCTGACCCACCATAGAATGCTGTTTGCTCCCATGGGCTACTCCTTTGGATCCAGTATATTCAGGATGGATTCTATGCTGGATTTTTTGGTGGTGATTACATGAGAAAGCCTAGTAAAAGAGAACGCTGGCACTAGCAGAACATCAGGGCAAGTACATGGTTGCAGTTGTCAAGACTTAAAGAGCTTTGCCAGGCTTAATATTATCTTGTGTTCCATTCGTCGTACCATATCTATCATCATTTTTTCTACCTATTCCGTTGATACTAGCTTTGTTGATCGGACGTGGTGTTTCATTCACCAGTGGTTGCCCATCATTTTTTTGCGGTTCTTTTTTTTCCCAGTAAGTCCTGTTGGAAAGATGTAAATGATCTGGAGTTCTTTCCCATTATTTCTACAAATAAACCGTAAATTAGTCAAATGTCTTTGTATATTTTTTCCTTTTCTTGTTTTATCGCCATTTTATTACAAAGTTAAAAATAAAAAATTATTTGTTATGTATTTATGTGATAAGTAGGTTAAAAAGATTGCTATGAATATTGTTATTAACAGTTATAATGTAAGGGACTAAAATTGTTGAAATTGATCCAATCATGTTATAAAATTTGTTGTTTTATCAAAATAGAAAAATTAAATTGTTATTATTCCATAATTTTTGCAGTGTATTAATAAGTTGGGTGTGATTATTAAGCACATTTGTAGATAGTTAATGGAATATGACCCAGTATTCGGATTACAAAACAAATTTCTGAGGACACCTCTTCAACAAGATGTACAAACTTTTTTAAATGAATGATTTTCGGTCATTTAGAGAATAAGAGTAGTGAACATAGGTTGATTATCTCATAAAAATATGTCACATACATTTGTTACAAGGTTATCAAAAATGCGATTTTAATTAAAATCGTTTTTTATTTAAAAAACGGAACGTAAAATCGAAACGTAAAAACGAAACATAAAAACAAAATTTTTAATAATATATAAATAATAAAAAAATTAAAATATTTTTATAAATTAATAAAAAATTCAAAAAATTACTATTTTTTACTGTTTATGATTTTATACTGTTTATGTTACTGTTTATACTGTTTATATACTGTTTTACTGTTTACATTTTTTATAAAATCGAAATGGGTTTTCATCAAAGTTACCATTTTGAATGATTTTATTGTTTAAAATAACGATTTTGATAATCATATTTATTGGACTTTCGGTCCAACCCTCGTACATTGAACGATGTCAATGCCCTTTCTTTGTTCAAAGCCCATTAAGACCAACTTTGTTGAGTAATTACGAGCCAGAAGGCCTGGCGCTCGCAAGCAACTGGTATAAATTGGACACTCAAAATGGACGGAGCACTAGTCGAGCTCGAAAGTCTATTCCACTATTATCGTCGTATTAAGCTGCATTTTATTGTCCTTCCAGAAAAACAAAGAAGAGGACAAAGTTGCATTTTATTGCAAAATTCGAAATAAAATTAAACAAAAACAATAATAAAATGTCATTTCTCGGCAGATTCTATCGTTACCGGAAACTTGCTTCACTTTCAATCCAATCGAATTATAGCTACTTTAGCAGTTGGTTCTGTCCCTTCTTGTATCCGAGTTCTCCAATTCGGTGGCTCAGTAGCTGCAATAGTGAGTCGAATTGGGCGGAGTTCCCCGTAGAAAGTGCCTACAATATCTTAGGTGTTTCAGAGACTAGTTCATTTGCCGAGATCAAAACTTCGTTTCGCAAATTAGCCAAGGAAACTCACCCTGACCTGGCGAAATCAAAGAATGACTCCTCCACTTCGAAACGTTTCGTCCAAATCCTTGCCGCTTATGAAGTATTGTCCGTTCATAGCTAATATTTTTCAGTTCAATCACGTGATATGAATGTGTTTGTGATTTACGTTGGTTAATGGATATCGAATTTGATTTGATTTGCAGAATTAATGTTGATATTTCTCTTGAGAAAATAAGAAACTATCTAAGAAAGAAAGAGATTGAATTTGAATTTTGTACTTAGATAAGTTAAGGCAGTGCTTGGAACTGTGGGGCTAGAATTTGTAATGAAACTGAGAATACTCTAGGGACGAGTTTAGAGTAGTGAATTCATTCTAGGATACCTTAAGATTATTGAGTTTCAAAAGGCATGATCGCGTCGACTAATAGCTAATAAGAAATTTCGGCAGAAAATTCCCAGTTAAGAACCTTTCTGTTGATCATGATGGATTTTGGGACTGAATGTCCGTAAATCCTAGTTCAAGATATGGAATATCGGCTTAAAATAATTTCATTACCTCTGCTTAATAGTAGAATATAAGGGAAATGTTTTTCACTCGATAGATTTTTTTCTGTACCTTATAGTATGCTTCACAGGACCTACGTAGCTATATAGTGTAATATGTAAGTCTTTGTGTTTAACTATATGGTGTAATATGGTAAGTCTTTGTGTTTAACTATATGGTGTAATATGGTAAGTCTTTACGGATGCTAGTATCATTTACAGGAGTTCATGTAGTTTGATGATTTCTCCATGTAATTTTTTTCATCAGTAGAGTGATTGCCGGCAATGGTAATACAGATTATTGTGCTATGATATTGACATACATAGAATTCCAACTTTGAAACATGATCAATCACATATTGCAGATTCTTTCAGACAATGAGAAGAGAGCACATTATGATCAATATTTGTTATCTAAAAGGAAGCCTATTCAAAAACATTATGGGAAAGGTTCAACGTTGTACATGTATGAATCCCACATGGCAGCTCATAAGCAAATGGAAGTTGTTGAATGGTTAAAGTGGTACAGGATTGCTATAAATGATATATTGTCGGAGAAGAAGGTGATAGTTGGAACAGGCTACTTTGATGTACTTCAAGCAGATTTTTATTCTGCTATATGTGCAGCATACTATGGTCCTGTTATTGAGTCCACATACCTTCTTCCTGATCGCTTTGAAGCTGAGGAGAGATCTACTCATGAAACTCCAGAGGTGATGCACTTAGTCTCAGGGCGTGATGTTTTTGGAATGGTCTGTTTGGTTAACGATGTTCCCAGATTGTCTTTTGTCTGCAATGAGAAACTGACTCCTACATTTGATTGTTTGGGCATGTCTCAGCCAATAGAGAATGCAAACAATTGCTTGAATTCTGATGCAATAAATGATGTTCAAATTTCTCAATTGCAAGCTAAGAATAATACAGGCTATGAATCAGATACTTTCAGAGATTTAGAGTTGCATGTGTCTGGTAGGGTGATTGCTGTTGCCACCAGAATCCCTCCTAAAAGTTACAGCAATGGGATTAAGGACGAAGATGCTGAAGATCGCATAGATGTTTTTCTTACTTCAGATGAACGTCCTGTGCATACCATCAAAGGTTTATGTAAGGATTCTGTTATGGATGGTGCAGTGGGATCAAGGATTCCACTTGGAATGATATCTGGTTTAGGGACTAGCCCAGAAGAGGGGTCATGCTTCGTCTATGATAGCAGCGGTACAAAAACCCATGTGATAGTGAAACACAGGACATTGCTGGTCTGTAAAAATGGTCTGCTTTGGTTTGCATGCTTTTTGGGTTTCATCATTGTTATCATGTAATTTTGAGTTCGAATTTTTAGATATTTGTGTTCATTAAAGGTTAAGGGAGTTAAAGAACCCTGCAGTCTGAGCTACTGTTTGCATGTTGCATATTGTGACTATTTGCCTAGTGATAGGGACAAATGCTTGGGGACTTGATGATTTTGCATTGTTTAACTTTGTTAATTTAATTATTACTTGAAGCTAATGATGATAGTTTAGGTGCTTTTGGATGAAATAGATTCATGGCATGCCATAACTATCATGTAGAAACAATTTATTGGAACTAGAGAAAGATTATTATGGAAGTGTTATTCTTGCATACATAAGAAAGGCTCATTATTTAGATATTTATTTTTGTTAGAAGAAAAACTAGCTTTTGAGAAAAGTGAACAAGGTTACCATGCATATCATATATGGTTTTTACAATTTTTTCATACACTTTACCTCTATTATTTTTAAATTTAGATGCTTCGAGGTCTTTCATTTTCTACAACTGATTTTATGCTAGGGAACATATTAATCAATGTATATATTCTTAAGCATCATTTATATCTTGCCTGAATGCTGTCTCTCGGTTTCCCATACTAAGGTGTTCATCCCTGTCCAGGCCTAAGTTTCGCCATAAAGAATGATATCTCATACTTCGAAACCATTTGGTTTTGGTGATACATATCAGATAGTGAGTCCATATTTGCAGTTAACCATCGTTACCTGGTTAACTTAGAAGTTATTATATTTGCTTATATCATTGTATGTGCATTATGTTTCGTTGTATTTACTTTATTATTATTATTATTATTATTATTATTATCATTATTTGCTTATATCATTGTATTTACATTAATATTATTATTATTTTTTTTCTTTCATACTTGCTTTTCAGGTTAAGCATATGCACTGGTATAAACTGGGAGATGAAGTTTCTGTTTGTGAATGTAGAGCTAGTAGAGCCTGGTTACCACCTAGCAAGTAAGTTATATTAATTATATGAAGTTTTGCTTGAAAATGCAATATTTGTAGTGCAATTAAGCCTCACTCAAATCATGTGGAGTTTATTAAATGAAACTTGTTTATGGTTGAATGTTTTCTAATTAAAAACAGTGAACCAAAAAATATAAGAAGGCTGAATGATTTTTCTATATTGATGTACAACTATTTAAAGAGCTTAATAAGGAACAAGAAAGGCAGCTAATCTCCCTAATTAAGGAGAAATATACTATTCAACTAACTACCCTAATATAGAAGAAATTAAATAGTGAATCCTAAGATTACTAATACAGCTCATAAACTTCTAAACATAGAGTATAACAAATATGGTACATAATCACAATTATTTACGAGATCTTTCAACACTCCCCCTCAAGCTGGCATGAAGATGTCACTCATGGCAAGCTTGCTAACTAGATTCTCGTGTTGAACCTTGGGAAGACCTTTTGTTAGTATATCTGCTGTTTGGCTAGCAGTGGGTATGTAGGACATACATATCACACCACTATCTATCTTCTCCTTGATGAAATGTTTGTCAACTTCTACATGTTTTGTTCTGTCATGTAGAACTGGATTATGAGCTATAGAGATTGCAGCCTTGTTGTCACAGTAAACTTTAATAGGTGCTGGTATAAGAATCTTCAATTCTTCTAGGAGTCTTTTTATCCATAACACTTCACAGAATCCATGTGCCACAGAGCGGAATTCTGCTTCAGCACTACTCCTTGCCACCACACTTTGTTTTTTACTTGTCCAAGTAACCAGATTTCCGCCTACAAAGGTACAATAACCTGAGGTGGATCTTCTATCATTTACATCTCCTGCCCAATCTGCATCTGTGTAGGCCTCTATCAGAAGATGTTCTCCTTTTTTGAACAAAAGTCCTTTTCCAGGAGTTCTTTTGAGGTATCTCAAAATTCTGAATACGGCTTCAAAGTGAGTAGGTCCAGGTGAATGCATGAATTGACTCACAACACTCACTGCAAAAGCTATGTCAGGTCGAGTATGAGCCAAATAGATTAGTTTCCCTACCAATCTTTGATAACGTTCTTTGTCTATTACTTCATTTGTTGTTGCTGTTTTCAACTTTACATTAGGTTCAATTGGCGTATCTGCTGCCTTACAACCTGTCATTCCTGTTTCTTTGAGTAAATCAAGCACATACTTGCGTTGGTTGACAAAAATTCCCTCCTTGGATCTTGCAAACTCCATCCCGAGGAA
>JAVXUL010108601.1:0-18553 GCA_035590515.1 Trichilia minutiflora
ACTTGTGGTGGGTTGAACAATTGAGGCTATTTGAAAAATATACCTTAGTTGCATTAAAATTTTTAGAAATCCAATTCCCCCCCCCCTCTTGGGTTGCCTTGTGGGATTTCAAGTACACCACTATAAATCTTTCAATGAATAACTTCAGCACTTGATTCATAAGTTTCATAAAAGTACCTGGCATATTGCTTAACCTAAAAGGCATGACTAACCCCTCATATCAGCCATCCCTTATCTTGAAAGTCATTTTTTATTCATTCTCGGGTTTAATATGAATTTGATGATATCCGTTTCGTAGGTCAATTTTGAAAAATAATGTCGCTCAATACAATTGATCTAGCATATCATCCAATCTTGAAATTAAAAACTTGTATCCAACGATGATCTTGTTAATAGTTCGACTATCCACACACATGCACTAACTCCCATCCTTCTTTGGCGTTAACAATATTAGCATGGCACATAGACTCATACTCTCTCGAATAAGCCTCTTCTTCAATAATTCTTTTACCTTCTACTTTAATATCCCGTTCTCCTTGGGACTCATACGGTAATGGGATAGATTTGATCAACCTAATCCTGGTATCAAATTTATGTGATATTGGATGTTTTTCATTGGTGGTAAACCGTTCGATGGGTCCTCTGGTATGATCTCTTCGAACTCAGTTAATAAGGTTTGACCAACTCAAGAACTTTTGTCTTCTCCTCTTAAGATTAGCTTTTGACAACCATCAAATGAATCTCTTAAATTTATTTTAACTCATGTTGAAGTGACCGGCACGAAAGTTTTATCCTCAACTTCAATGGCCTTGGATTTTGTCTTTTAGTTAATGGTACCAAGGTATAATAAACACCCCCACACTGTAATTAATACACATTATCCTTTCTCAAATGTTTGGCATCAATATTAAATTGCAAGGTCTTTTATATAACATATAACAAGCATCCATGTCAACAACATCACAATACACTTCATCTTGATATCTCCCAATAGAAAATGGTACTTTATACCTTCTGTAACTCTAATATCTCCATTAGATTTAATCTATCTAATTGTCTATGGGTTTGGATGCTTCTCTACCTTTAAATTCAATCTTTTAATGGCCTCTCGTCCAATGATTATTTTCTTGGCTTCCACTATCAATGATGACATCAAAGATTTAGGTTTGAACTTGATATTTTGTGCAAAATAACTTATGTCGTTGATTTATCTCTTCAGACTCCTATGCAAGCATCATCCATCACACTACATAAGCTTGTTCGTGCTCTTATTCCTCACATCCATTATCATCATCATCATTGTCGGGCTTACATAATACTTCCTTTAGGTTATCTTCCTTGTCTTGCTCTACTGAATTTATATTTTGCCTTATAGAACACTTGTGAGATCTATACCCTGATTGGTTACCCTTAAAGCATTTTTATGGAGTAGGTTTAACATAAGGGTTTTGTGTTTTAGGCACGGGAGACTCATTAGTAACTTTCTTTCCAATAGATTTCTCTATATTTCATGCCTTATTCATCACTTTCTTACCAACTACTCTTTTATTTCCTTTTTCTACTACGGTCTTAACCCTCTCCTGCGAAATCTTGCTTGGGGTTCCCTCAAAATAAGTGTTAGAAAAACTTTTTTGAAATCGAAAATCCGATTACTCTTTTATCTTATACTAGCTTTGACTTTAAATGCTAAATTCCTAATATCTACTATATTCCTAACTATTTAGACTCCAATTCAATCCCTTATCCTTGATTTTAATCCCTCTAAGTACATAGCAACTTGTTGTCTCTTTGATTCATTCAATTCATTCCTCTCTGCTAACCTCAGAAACTCTGATATATAATCATGCACATATTTTAACCCCTAACAACACTTTTGATATTGCATGAATAAATATTGTTCATAATTATCTGATAAAAATCTAGCCCTCATCAATTGTCTCATACGATACCATGTGTGAACTGGTATTCTACCGTCTTTATGCCTAGAGTCTTATAATCTAGCCCACTATACGATTCCCCCTGCCTTTTAATATATATAGGCTACCAATTTAACCCTACGCTCTTCTGAAATATTCATATAATTAAAGAACTTATCTACTTCTTATAACTAATCTAAAATTCTCTCAATATCTAAATTGTAACATCCCGATCTGATGAGGGCAGGAAATGGCATCAGGGTAAGGGAGTCTAAGCAAGGAATGACTTCTGACAGGTTTTTAGGATGACAGGGATGAACCAAATCCCACATCGAAATGGGAGAGAAAGTTACTGGGCTATATATGTAGAGTTAGAACCAAGTTATCAATAAGGCATTTTGGGATAGGTGGTGGTTTAACTCCAAGAACTACGCAGTTAAGCGTGCTTGAATGAGAGCAATACCAAGATAGGTGACCTCTTGAAAAATGCTCAAGATAACCATCCATTACCAAGAACAAAATCGTGAGGCCCCAAGGGTTGGGCCAAAGCGAATAATATTATTGATAGACTTGGAGCAGGTGTTACAATTGGTATTAGAGCCAACTCTCTTCCAGTACGATTATGGTGGTTAGGGGACAAACCAGGTGAAAGCTGATGGGTCTGTAACATCCCAGTTCGATGAGGGCAGAAAGTGATATTGGGGTAATAGAGTCTGAGCAAGTAGCAGCTTCTGGCAGGCTTCTAGGATGGAAAGGATGAATCAAATCCTATATCAGAATGAGAGAGAAAGTTACTGGGCTATATATGTAAAGTTGAAACTAAGTTATCAACAAGGCCTTTTGAAATAGGTGATGGTTTAACTCTAAGAACTACACAGTTAAGCGTGTTTGGACAAGACCAATACTAAGATGGGTGACCTCTTGAAAAGTCCTTAGGATAACCATCTATTACCAAGAATAAAATCGTGAAGCCCCAATGATTGGGCCAAAGCAGACAATATTATTGACAGACTTGGACCAGGTGTTAAATAAATAACCATCAAAAGTAGATAAGTCTATCTTTAGGCGATATTCCTCTGTCTTCCAATTAGTGCCACAATAATCTCCAATTTGTCTACCATATTCTCCACATCCATGACCTCTAACATTCCTCGGAGGTCATCGATTATTCACATATGGGGCGTATCCTCTATCTTCGTCTTTCAAATCAATATCATAGGTCAAAGGTCTATGAACAATAGGTTCACATCTCTCAATAGGTCGATCACAGGCCATCTCCCGATCATCACCACCTGCGATTTTAGTTTTTCTATTTGCATCCACTCAAAGAGTATTTAGGCTTTCTCGAATTAGGTCTAAGTTTTTTTCAATGGTAGCAAATTTTTCCTCTATTACAACAGTAAACCTCTTGAATCTCCGCTCTAACCTTGTCAGTGCCTACGTTCCTTGTTTACCGACATTGGAACGGGTACTCCCCACTTCATCAGTTATGGTTTCAGGATTACGTATTTTTGCTCTGATACCAAACTGACAGAGCATATAGCATGTTTATATGAGTTCAACACAAGATTAAAACTCCAAATCTTGTTAGAATCTACTAAAAAAATTATGAAAATTCTAAAATTTAGAAAAATTTATATTATTAAAAGAAGAATTCTTTAAAATAATAAATAAATATTTTTTTAATTGAAATAAAATATACCTTCGTATAGATTATTATTGTAATTTTAATTAAATAAGGAAGTTAAAAATCTTGAATAAATTAAAAAAATTATTATAATTAAATAAAAAATTAGTTAAATGAATATTTATTAAATAAATAAGTTTTAATTAAATAAGAATTTATTTTAAAAATTTTTATTTTTTTTATTGGATAAAATTATAATTGTAAGTTCTTTTTCTACATCACATCATCATAATTATAATATCAAAAAATTGTCTAAATTCCTATTCATCAAGTAACAATTTCCAGCTCCAGCGTTGGGCAGAATAGTTTCAAGAGTGGAAGATACGGTGACGAGGAAAGCGAGGAGGGCTTTGCATGCCATTGATCAAGTCAAAATTAGGATATGACACTTCAATTATTATCTAACTAGATATTATCGCATGCATGCCAAGATGACTCTTTCAAGTTTCAACGCATAGTTCTTCTTAAATAACCTAAAGTCTGGTTAATTCAATGAATCCATCGTTGCCTTAGAAGTCCGTTTCAAGAGTTGTCCTTTTTAAAGGGAATCTTTATGACTTGTTTTACACGCCAGAAGAAATTAAATATATTCCAGTAGATGAATATATTAGCAACGTCCTTCTAGTCAATTTATTGTAGATAATTTCTCCTAGTGATGACAAAGATGTTGTTTAAAAGACAAATTTTTAATGAATTCTAACGGCGTATTTGAAATTGAAGTATTCTATCACAGCATAATAAAATCAAGAGCTAAATGAGTACCCACAAAACACGTTAATGATTATTCTTTCAAATATATTTTATTATAAATGACATGTATAATGAGATTCTTAAAAGTTTAAAATAAAAAAATAAGATTAGAGAGAATCATTATTCTTTATTGCTCTCTTCCAAATTTTACAGAAGCATTAAATCAAATCTCAAAGTAATAATATATTCCGAAAAGGTCGATCAAATGCCTGGTTTGAAAGTATATCAATGTCTTTCTCGTACCAAAATCAGATTCATAGTATGACTTTTAGTTTTGTAACAAAAATTGTTAAATTCAGAAGTTAAAATCATAATCAATAAATATATTTGAAAACATTAGTGTAAATTATATTTTATTTGTATTCAAATGGTCTCATCCAATGTATTTTCACATCCTTTACTTTCGTTATAATAATAATAATAATAATAATAATAATAATAATAATAATAATAACAATAACAACAACTTAAAAAATTATCTACATCTCCATTACACATATTATAAAAATGACGGGAGAAAGACAGATGTCTCTCTAAAATTTTTTAAAAAATTAAATACTCTTTATAATAGATGTGATAAAATCCAGATAATTGATTATAAAAATTAAACCATTAAAATTTTGTCATATCTATCACATGATATTTAATTTTTTAAAGAATTCTAGGAGCACCTGTCCTCCTCCCTAAAAATGGCCTCTAAAGTTTGAAAGTTGTGAGAGCAGGGTGTGTGTTGTATTCTCTCAAGAAGACAAGAAGGTAGCTCATAAAACTAAAAGTCTCATTAATTTATAAAATGAGAATCTCAAATTCCTCTTATAAAATAAAATAATGCCATCATAGAGAGAGGTCACTTTATAGGAGAATCTATCATTACCCTTTATAAAATCTGCCTACGATATAGTTTAGATTCTTTGACTTGTAGCCTGCCAATAATATTGTTCAGAAGACCTATAAAAAGTAAAAACTCCATTTGAGATACGTTTGCCGCCCACCTACGAATTTGAGGTTGAGGGATAGAATTATCATTCAAAAAAGTTATAACAATTTCCTGCACGAGTATCTGACAGAGAGCACTCTCATCAAGAGTGAAAGACACGGGGTGGAAGAAAGCCAAGAGGGCATTGCTTTCCATCAATCAGAAAATTAGGATAAGACACTTCAAATATTAACTTGTTCTCCACGCATGCCAAGATGACTCTTCAATGCATAATTCTTCTTAAATAACCAAAAGTCTGGCTAAGTCGATGAGCCAATCGGTGCCTTAGAAGTCCATTTCAAGTCGGGACTCCTTGTGACTTGTTTTACGTCCGAGAAAAAATATATTGCAGCTTAAAAATTCTACAATTAGTTTTCATAGGAAAAGCAAGTTCGTTTAAGTCAATCAGTTGTTGTAGAAAATTCTTGTAATAGATGATAAAGACAGTTTAAAAGATAAATTTAAAAAATTTTATGAGTATATTTGAAATCAATATAGTAAGGATGTCAAGAGCAGTCAAGTAAGTACCCGTGAAGACGGTTTGTGTTTTCAAACATAATAGTCATGCAAAAATTAAAACATAGAGCATAACTAGCAATGACACCTCTATCTAAGTATACAAAATATCCAAAAATATTTATCTATTTTTTATAAATACCAATAAATACAAAATAAATATAGAACAGATATAATTAAATTGTAGGTTATCCATTTTCAAAATAAATTGAAAAAGGATATTAATAAATATTTACTGATATTTGAAAACAGATAAACTAATATTAGTCGGAACTATTTTTCAAAATCACAACGTTTTGACACGAACCAAAATTAAGTTGTTTTGGATAATAAATTGAAAAAAAAAATAGAATCTTAATTTATATTTATTTTGTAATTTTATTTATTGAATTCATTGTAATATTAGTATAAATAATTAAGGCATATAAAATAATTAATTAGAAAAAAGTTTGAATTTGTCAAAATATAAACAAAATCTGCGAATATGTTCATACAACAGACACAAAAACGGATTCCAATATTATTATCCATCACAGATACTAATATGAATACAGATAACATATACAAAATAAATATTTATAAATATGATAATATCATTTTTTATGAGTTTTGTCATCCCTTAACATAACTTCGATCATTATTTATTAACTTATCCAGCTTTTGCATGCAAGATAATTCTTGAATGCATAATTCTTCTTAACTAACTAAAAGTCTGGCTAAGTCAATGAATCAATCGTTGACTTGCTTTACATGCAACCGATAATTTCCACAGGAAAAGCAACGTTTTAGCGATTCAATTATTGTAGAAAATTCTTTTAGTACATGACAATTATATTAAGAATTGAGGTACTGTATCACAACATATAACAACATCAACAGCTATAAAGTAGAAATGAGTGTTCATAAAAGCCGTTAATCGTTATGTTTTCAAACAAATAGTCATACATAAAAATAAAATTGAACCATAAAACAAACTTTACATCATAATTGATTAAATAATGCATAAAAATATCTTTTAGCCTATCTTTTATAATCTCTTTTTGGTGAAAATAATTTAGTTGCAGGCCAGTAGTAGGCTCAACTAAATGCCCTTGTACAGTAAAAATTTTAGACTTGAAGAACTGTTATCCTTCCTATTTTTCTCAATCAAAAAAGTGTATTTAATAAACTCCACCAATATTTTTAATAACCTTAAACAAAGAAATGGATAGTTAATATATTTCACAACTATCACTACATTATGGAAGTGTATTGTTAATATAAATTTTACGACTTTAGTTTAATAAATAATTTCATTATCATGGGGGGTCCACATATAACAAAATTGTTATAATAAAAACATATCACAAATCAAATTACTCACTTTTCTTACGTTTTGTGTTTGGAGTTTTATCTGAACTGTCTCTTCAGAGTTTAACCTGATGATAAGAATTTGAATCTCCAAAGGGTCTCAGGTTCGAATCTCAGGAGTGTCATCTTATTGAAGCGTCAAAGGAGTCAAGTCGTGGGTTTTATTTTAATCGTCCCTCCGAACGTGACAGTAGATCAATTCGATTGATGTCTGTCTCCAATTCGATAGATTAGGGTTCCGTAAGTATTAAAAAAAAAAGTATAAATTGTTGGAGATATGTTTGCTTCCTTTTCGTTCGAAGAAAGTAGAAACCAACTAGATAATGGAGATCTTAAAGAATCCCCTTTTTGCATTCTCATGCATGGTTGCTCTTACTGTTCTGTCAGTAATTCATGCCCAGAGTCAATCAGGTTTCAGTAACTGAGCTTCTTAACTAGGTATAAATTTTCATTCTTGTTAACTAACGATGCCTGTTATTTATCTATCCCAGGTTTCATGAGCATGGACTGCGGAATACCAGAAAATTCTGTCTATACGGATAAGGTAACAGGAATAAATTACACATCAGATGCTAACTTCATAAAGTCTGGAGTAAGAAAAAATATATCATCTGAATTCAACAGTCATACCCTTGAACAACAATTCTTGAATGTTAGAAGCTTCCCCGACGGAATCAGAAATTGTTATACCATAAAACTCCCTCATGGCTATATAAAATTTCTGATTAGAGCGAGATTCATGTATGGAAATTATGATGGCCAACATAAACCACCGAAATTTGATCTCCTTCTTGAAGCTGACAAGTGGGAGTCAGTTAAATTTGAAAATGCATCGACAATTGTTAGCAAGGAGGTGATCCATATCCCTAAGAAAAATTACATATATGTCTGCCTCGCAAATACAGGCTCTGGAACGCCTTTCATTTCAGCATTGGAATTAAGGGGCGTGCAAAATTCTTCTTACCAAACTCAATCAGGATCATTGCTACTCTTCGGGCGGTGGGATATTGGTTCACTAACAAATAAAACAATCAGGCAAGTAATTATATTTATCAATACAATCTGGTAAATGTAAACTTTTGATTCTCTTTACTAAGCAAAACTTCTAATTTCCTGTAGGTATCAAGATGATGCTTATGATCGAATATGGTCACCGTACAACCGCTATGATTGGGAAAGAATAAGTACTTCTCTCACCATCGATTCCATTTACGTTCATAAAACACCCATTAATGTCGCAAGGACTGCTGTCATTCCGGCAGATGGTGGCAATTCGTTGCTGTTCAACTGGGAGTCTAGTGATCCCAGTTTCCAATATAAAGCGTACCTCTACTTTGCCGAGATTGAAAAGCACCACGGTAACCAGACTAGAGAATTGCACATATATCTAAATGGAAGAGAGTTCCATGGACCTGTAGTTCTCCGATACTTACACGAAATCCCTATAGGGGGGTATTCATCAATATCGAATGAAAAAAGATTGGAGTTTTCAATCAACAAAACTCAGAATTCAACCTTACCACCAATCCTCAATGCCCTTGAGATACATCGTGTAATAGAGTTTCAACAAACGCTTACAATCCAGCAAGATGGTATGTTATATATAATTCCAAACTATTATTTATTGGATTAGCTAGCTGCAGAAAATAATTTGTTGTTTCAAATATTTTATTTTATACATGAAAAAAAATATTATAATTCCAAACTATTATTTCTTGGATCAGCCAGCTGCAGAAAATAATTTGCTGTTTCTAATATTTTTATTTTATACATGAAAAAATATTATAGTTGATGCTGTCATGAACATCAAATTAAAATACGGAGTGAAAAGAAATTGGCAAGGAGATCCATGTTCCCCTAATGCTTATTTGTGGCAAGGGCTTAATTGCAGCTACAATGCTGATGATCCACCTAGGATCATATCCCTGTAAGTTTTACAATTAATGGGCATCTTAACTTCTTAAGTTCGAACAATTCAACATGCAGTGTTTCTAAATATATTGGGCCTGCAAGCAGGAACTTGTCATCGAGTGGATTATTGGGGGAGATATCTCCTTATATTTCCGGTCTCACAACATTACAAACACTGTAAGATTTGTTGACCTCTCATCAACTGGGCTAATTATTCTGTAATTAATGAAGCTAAAAGTTTTTAGTCACCATTTCAGGGACTTATCAAACAATAGTTTGATCGGACCACTTCCTGATTTTCTGTCACAACTAGAATTCTTAACGGTGTTGTAAGTTATTTATCAGGATTAATGCGAATATTTAACATTCTTTATAAAAACAAATGTTTCTTCGTTATAAAAATAAAGGGTGTTCTTTTGCAGAAACTTGACTGGAAACAATCTCAAAGGTTCAGTTCCAACTGGTCTCACCAAAAAAAAGAAGAACGGTTTGCTGTCTCTAAGGTTACCTTTTAGTCCAAAGTTTTGGATGAAAGTATTTAAAGCATAAGTTTATTATTTTTTGTTCTTACTTCTGGCTTTCAGTTAGTTCTCACTGTAAAATATTGATTCTAGTGTGGACGGAAATCCAGGTCTCTGTTATGAAGATTCTTGCAGAAGAAAGAAGAAGCTGATGATTCCAGTAGTAGCTGTTCTAGTTGTAGCAGTAGTAATTTCATGTTGTGCCCTCTTAACTGCTATGGCTATCTTATGGAGTCTGAAAACAAGAAAACAACGTACGAATTGATACTACGGAAATTATTTAAAGCTTTAGGACGTGTATAGATTTGATTCAAAAAAAGAATTAGAGCATATATATAAATTATTCTATTAATTCTTATGAAGCTTGTATAAATTTTTCTAGTTGAGAAGATGAATAGGTCGTCATTCGAGTTGAAAAATCGAAGGTTCTCATACTCCGATATACTGAGGATTACCAATAACTTTGAGAGGGTCCTTGGGGAAGGTGGATTTGGAAGAGTTTACCATGGATACTTGGATGACACTCAAGTAGCTGTGAAGATGCTCTCTCAATCGTCAGTTCAAGGCTACAAGCAGTTTAGGGCTGAGGTGTGTGAAGTAACTTGCATAAAGAGTTGCAAATTACTCGCTAGGAATCATTAGAAGTTTATAATTTTTCCTTTTTATTACAGGTTGAACTTCTTATGAGAGTTCATCATATAAACCTGACAACCCTTGTTGGGTATTGCGATGAGTACACCAATATGGGACTGATCTATGAATTTATGGCTAATGGAAATTTACAAGCCCATATCTTGAATAGTACGTCTCATCCAACTTGATATTTTAATCCGAACTTTCTTTACTATCAATCGATTGAATTCTTTTTCCATTATTAACTAAGACAAAAAGGCTTAAAAACTTTTTCTGCTGTGAATGCAGAAGATGATGCAAACCTCTTGAGTTGGGAAGTGAGACTCCGGATAGCAGCAGAAGCAGCACAAGGTGACAAGGAAGCCTATGATTTGCAACTTTTTAATTTCAAAACTCTGTATCTGTACTTTCTATCTTTGATTTTATGTAGAGAACTAATATGAGTTGAATTTTTCGTTGTAGGATTGGATTATCTCCACAGGGGTTGTAAGCCACCCATAGTCCACAGAGACGTGAAGTCTACGAATATCTTATTAAATGAAAATTTCCAGGCAAAATTAGCAGATTTTGGCCTTTCCCGAGCTTTCCCTTTTGAAGATAGAACGCATTTGTCGACAACTGTTGCGGGCACCCCCGGATACCTTGACCCTGAGTAAGTAGTCTTGTTTTTGTAATGGAAAAGTTCCAATATTTGACGCTACAATCCAACATTTTTAGGCCTGCATATGAAAAATAGACTGGATTTGATGCTAATCTAAACTATACCTCAGTAAATACGTGCATGTGATTGATTGTTATATAATAAAAAGTAAATCTTGACGTTACATATCAAACTATTTACACGTGTCAAAAAATCTTTGCAAGATTTAGTAAATTTAAATGTGTATTCAATCCTGATTCACAAAAATACTTTCTAATTCGACAATAAAACACTTAATTTAATTTATTTCGACTGTTACTTAATTCCTAACACCTATTCACGAATGACAATTTCAAACATACTCTTAATCTTGTATTGAAAATCAGCACGATCTAATTCTAAGCATTTAATTTAGCTCAACAGGTATTATACATCAAACAGGTTAACAGAAAAAAGTGATGTGTACAGTTTGGGGGTGGTTCTCTTAGAGATAATCACAAGTAAACCTGTGATAGAAAAGTCCACTAAGAGGAGGCATATAAGTCAATGGGTGAGTTTCATGCGGGCAAATGGGGATATTAAAAACATTGTTGATAAAAGATTACATGGAGATTTCGACGTCAACTCTGTTTGGAAAGCTGTAGAAATAGCTATGGCTTGTGTTTCTCCAACTTCTACCAAAAGGCCGACCATGAATCAGGTTTTGATAGAATTGAATGACTCTTTAGCAATTGAGATTGCCGGAAAGAAGTTCGGGAAGGATACTGAATCCAGAGATTTTTCTGAATCAATCAGTTTGGTTCTGAGTACTGAATTATCTGCGCAACTAAGGTAGCTAGTAACTTGCTTGAAATTTTTTTCCGTTGATTGATGTATTATAGGCTGGATATTCACATTTCCTTCAAGTCCCTTTTTGAAGTTTTGATGTATTCAAAATCTATCCGACCCATACGTTATAATATCTTACATGATTTTTCTTTACTACGTTTACGTAATTAGTGGAAAAATAGCACAGGTTCTCTCACACACTATGGAAAAAATGACAGAAATTTTAATTTTCTATTAAGATTGCCATACATGAAATTAGAACACAAATGATGATAAAAATACATAATTTATTCGGTCATTATTAAAACTTACAGCATTTTCAAACGGTCAGGTTTTCTTCTCTATTCTTTATTTTGTGGTAACCTATTTAATGAATATTATCATAGCCCCAAATCTCCGGACTATGACCAATAGAAGACAAAGCTAGTCTTATCTCTTAAATCTCTTACTGAAATAAATGATTTTTACTATCCATTTTATATGGGTTATATAAATGCATATGAGACACAGACACACAACTGTAATATAATACACCTTAAACTATTGAAACTGAAAAATGAAACTTAATGTCTATAAACATTCATACCTAACTCATAAATACATGTCAGTATGTTTATATAATTACTGAGCCGATGAAATTCAAAATAAACTATATTATTTATTTGCAAACTGACCATACATATGACTGGATCCAACCCTAATAACTGCACTCTAAAATCCTGCTTCATTTGTTTAAAAGTAATATATTATCCAATATTGTCTAAGCATTAATTATTTTTTAGTTTACTCCTGATAAGTGGAATTTAAAGGGATTTGAAACAAAACGTCTAGTTAAACTTGTAAAATAATTATTTGAACTCATCTTTTCTCATCTGCTTTTTTATCTAATACTCTCTTACACCCTTTACGTTCAAGAAAACTACACCATATTTTCTAAGCATTACTTGTTTATGAGTTAAACTTGTAAAATAATTACTTGAACTCATCTTTTTTCATCTAATACTCTATTACACCCTTTACTTTTAAGAAAAGTACCCAGTTAATATTATATTAGACCCCTTACTTTTTAGAAAAGTACCTGATAATTAACGTCAAATACTATAACTCAGGATTTATAAATAGATAACTTGTTATTTACCACCATACCAACTCAATTTACATATTGTAAAATTGCATGTAAATTTATATAAATATATATTAAAAATTTAATATATTATTTTATAGTTTAATATATTTAAAATTTTAAAAATTATTTTTATTGGTATTCATAAATTATAAGTTTAAAATAAATTTATTATATTAAAAACAATAATAATGATGATAAATTATTTTAAACAATTTATTATTTTGATTTTTTTTTTCGAATCAATATCATTGTCAACAACAATAATGTAGCATAAGAACTATTAATTTGCACAAAAAAAAAAAAAGATTAATTTGAATAGGCCCAAAACGAGATTTAATTTCATAAAAAAATTTAGTTAATCTATGAATTGTACTTACTATGTTTATGCACTAAAATTTATGCAAAAATGTGTTCTAGCCAATTTCTTGTACCTATGTATAATGAAAATAATTTAGTCGCATGCTTATATTAGTTTCGATTTGGGGTCATTTTACTATAAAAATTTTAAACTTGAAAGGACAAACACTATCCTTTAGAAGTTCATTTAACAAAGGCCACGAATAATATTGGAGTTACGATCCTGCTAAACTTATCAAACCGTTGAAAGATCTTTTCACACATGCATTTTATTATATTTATTTAACGTTCAAATTTATTTTAATATATTTTTATTTTTGTTACATTTTATCGTGGATGGGTTTAGGTCTCAAAAAAAAAAATTGTGAGATTAAAACGAAAAATTGCCTTAAAAGGATAGCACCTAAAAATTGCCTTTAAAGGACAACACTCAAAATGCTAAAAGATTTCTTTTGAGTCCTACATTTACGTAATTTAATTTATTATTATTTTTAATTTTTTAATTTTTTAATTTTTTTTATATAAAAAGAAACCCGATTAATGAATTTTGTCTGATTAATCTCTGAAATATTAATTAAGTACAACAGTTTAATTACAAATGATTAGATAGAATCAAATCCATAACATATGCTCAAACCATATATCTCAACGTCAATCTATCACCACCAAGTTACACCCACGATGATGTTACCAACAATGCAAAATTAAAAGACTTGGTATTTTCCAATTTTATTAATACTCCTAGTGTTTTAGTTTTGAGACGATGAAAAGAGAAAATTAATTATGAGGCCTAGATTTCAAGGCTTCAAAATTTTTACAACATTAAATATTTTGGGCTGGCATTCACTTCCTTAAGCATGGGAAGGATTTCACGGTCTCCTTCAAATTTAACTCTTTCTTCTTTGGGTAATGCAATCCATGCTTCAACTCCTTCACCATCGCAAGCAGTCAAGAAAATCGCCCCAATTTCCTTCGGAACAGTTGCTATCCGGGCTTTCCCCAACCAAAATCACATTCGTAAAATGGAAATCGAGAACACCTTGCTCTTGGGAAATCCTTCGACGGTATCAACTCCATAATTGTTCTGCTTATATTGATCCACCACCTTCCTTATAGATTCACGAAATTTTCCAGCCATATTATTGTAATCAACTCTCTTGTCCATCAGCAAATTTACAATTGCTGCTGTGTTCAATTCCCAATACATCCGGAGGTAATTGTGGATCCGTCTGACACGTTTTGAAGCTCTATCGACACTTATTTCAGGTACTCTAATAGAGAATGCTTATGCGGATAGAGAAAGAGATAAATTTATCGCGACAAAGATGGCAGAAACAATTTCTATCAGCGCTACTTTTAACAAAGTTAGCTCCTGTCTATGCATCTGCAACAAGATACCTAAAGCAAGCAGATATTGCCACTCCTCCGCAGCCGAAGTAATTTACCTGGACGATTAAGTTGACTTGATAAGTACTTGCACCATTGAACGGCATAAGCTCTTTCAACAGATCGCTGTCTGGTTTTAAAACAACCTCAGACATCTCGTTAGCTATCTGAGTTTCGATTAATATCGCACCGTGATCGTCACAGTCAACCGAAACTACATCTTTAATTTGTCCTGCAAAAAGATAGTAATAGTTTAAATTTTTGGAGAGAGTTTTTGAGATGACTTAAAATTTTGATTTCGTTTTTCCTGCCCATATGATATTTATTGGCAAATCTTGATTAACTCTTTATCTTGCATTTGCTCATGTTTAATTTAATCTATTAGGATAGATCTGAGAACAAAGTTAGCTAATAAAACTCCAATCCCATCACATTTAATCTATTATGATAAATCTGACGACAAAGTTAGCTAATAAAACTCCAATCCCATCACATCCTAACGTAATTCTCATAGATCTCAAATCCAACAATATAGTCTCATAAGTAGTCAGAATATGGGATCCTAACGTAATTCTCATAGATCTCAAATCCGACAATATAGTCTCATAAGTAGTTAGAATATGGGATAAGGTAGTTGAAGATTTCTTATTTAAAGTATCTATCACTACATTGACCTTTTTTAGAAGGTGGTTGATGGTCAGATCGTAATCTTTAATTAATTCCAATCATCTGTGTTTTCTTAGGTTTAGTTGGTTCTGCCTGAGCAAATATTTCAAACCCTTATGATCAATAAATACTTGACATTATTCTGTGTTTTCTTAGGTTTAGTTGGTTCTGTCTGAGCAAATATTTCAAACCCTTATGATCAATAAATACCTGACATTATTCTCCGTACAAGTAATATCTCTATATCTTCAAAGCGAAAACTATGGTCATTAACACTAAGTTATGAGTAGAATAATTCTCTTCATATTTCTTTAACTGCAAAGAAGCATATACTATCACCTTCCCATTTTGCATTAATAGTAATACACAACTGAGACCTTATCTCAAGGCATCACTATAGGCTACATACTTGTCACTCGGCGTAGGAAGTGTCAGAATTAAAGTCGAGGTAAGATGATCCTTCAAATTTTGAAAACTTACTTATACTAATCATCCTAATCAAACTTGATCTCTTTTCTCATCAAACGTGTCAATACAGTAGCCAATAAAAAAAAACCTTCAACGAATCTTCTGTAGTATCCTGTTAACCCAAAAAACTAAGAATTTTTGTAATATTTTTTGGCTATTTTCACTGTACTATAACTTCGATTTTTTTCCAATATGCAAATATCCCTTTGTCTGATACAACATGCCCAAGAAAATTCACGTCTCCAAGTCAAAACTCACATTTAGAGAATCTTACCTATAATTGTTTATCCCTTAGAGTCTGAAGCACTACTCTAAGATATTAGGCATGCTCTCTCTTACTTCTCGAATAAACAAGTATATCATCAATGAATACAATGACAAACTTATCTAAATAAGGGTGGAAAACTTGGTTTATCAAATCCATAAAGACTACTGGTGTATTGGTTAACCCAAACGGTATAATCAAGAACTTGTAATGGCTATACCGAGTCCTAAACATCGTTTTATGAACATCTTCCTCACAGATTCTCAATTGATGATAACCCGACCTTAAGTCAATCTTAAGGAAACTTTGGCACCTTGTAACTGATCAAATAAATCATCAATTCTTGATAATAAATACTCTAGATTAAATAAATAAACTAATGAAAAGATTAAATGTATTAAACTATAAAATAATATATTAAATTTTTAATATATATTTATATCAATTTCCATGCACTTTTATCATATGTGAATTGAGTTGGTATGGTGGTAAATAATAAGTTATCTATTTATAAATCCTGAATTCAAGTCTTTGACCCTAAAAGTATAGGGTGTAATACTGTGAAACCCGTTCCTTAGTATTATGGACATAATAGTAAATCTCTCAAGAGTTTCTGTGCATGTTATCGTGTTTAGATTATGCACGAGAGTGTATAAAACTTAAAGAAAGTGTTTTGAGTAAGATTATAGTATAAGATATGAGTCTATAAGAAAGAACTGGATTTTTGATCTTAAAATCATCTCTAATTGAGAAAAAATTTCCTATCATTTTTGTAGAGCTCAGAGAGAGCTTTACATTGACATATTATGGGTTCCAAGCGAATATCCGAACCAAAAGTTATGGCCATTTGAAGTGACAGTCCTCAGAAGAAGGACAAGAGACAAGGTATCGATACCTTTGGGAAAAGGTATTGATACGTTTATTGTTTGGGGCCAACGGTATCGATACGTTTGATGAAAGGTATTGACACCTTGAAAGCATGATGAACAGTAAATAATGCTAAACGTATCGATACCTTGGCAAGGGTATCGACACGTTTGTGATGGAGATGAAGTTCGATTTGCGTCGAAATATATCGATACATTGCAGGCAGGAGGCCAAAGAAATCGATACGTTGTAAACTTATAAATAGTAAATAGCCAAACGTATCGATACGTTAGAAGAAAGGTATCGATACATTGGAGGCAGGATGCCAAAGGTATCGATACGTTTTGAAAGGTATCGACACCTTTGGTCGATTTTATAGCCTATTTAACTTAGAACCAACATCAGAACCCAGAAATCTCCTCTGATCAGAGTTTCATGCGACGGTTCACGAGGAATCACGAAGAAAGGATGACGATAAACAGTAACCAAGTAAAAGAATTGAGCAAAGAGGGACTCAAAACACTTCTACCATCTGGGGTAAGTCCATCCTTTAGTTTATTTCTTTATTTTAAGCCTTCGTTGTTCATAAATCACGAGAATAGGTTTTAGAGTTACTATTTACAAAACCCCAGAAATTAGAAATTTTCTAATTTGTCATCGATATCGATAGATTAGAGGACTTTGATAGCTAATGGTTTTGAAATTAATAAGATAGACGATTTCAAGGAGCGAGGTTGTGAAGGATAGTATGTTTAGAGAGAGAAAGGATAGAGAGAGAGAGAGAGGAGTGCGAGAGTTGCATGAGCATGTATTGCATCATGCACGCACATTTGATCAGATCGTGAATCTGTATTTGTATGTGTATCCAGGAGCGACAGTCAAGACGAGAGGATCTCCGCCGTGAGGAGGATACTGAGAGGGTGATTTTCCACCCCAAAACTGTGAGTGGATACGTTCCTTCCCTTCGCCTCTATTATTATTATTTATGAATGAACATAATGTTAGAGACGATAGCATATGAATAATTGTATATATGTGGATGTATGTATATGGATATATAACTGAAAGGAGGAGGTATTGAATGTATATTGTGTGGTGGTCGAGATGACTCTTTGTTTGTGATAGAGATAGATTTGATGTAAAATCTAGATTGTCATGAATATGAGGTCGAAGGTCTATTGTACTTGATGATATGGTTATTGTGATTTTAAGGTCGGAGGCCATTTTATATTTATATATATGAATGTGGCATAGTTGAGTGTAATGGCAGGGGTACCATACTTGTTTTATGTTTTGACCTTATGAGTCACAGATTATGATTTTGCCCTTGCGTGCCACTATATTATTTGGCCTTGTAAGCCATAGTATTGCTTTGGCCTTGTGAGCCACTGATGAGTGTTGGCCTTATATACCACCAGTTACACGATTTGTCCGATGGGTCATCGATATTGATTTATGATTCTGTGTGTTATGTTATCGATTATATATGGATGAGGATTATCCATACAGCTCATATAGAGTGGATGGAATCCGATAGACCCAAGGGTGAGGATTGGCCATACAGCTCATATGGAGTGGGTAGAATCCAATAGACCCCGGAATGTGGATTGACCATTGATGAGTACATAAAAGTGTATGTGTATTAAGGTTAAATTTATCATTTTACACTTCAAAGTATGATTAACTCTCT
>JAVXUL010108639.1:0-18545 GCA_035590515.1 Trichilia minutiflora
AAGAAGTACGAGGCCGTATACCACGGGAGATAGCGTGGCCATGTTTCCAATTGATAAAGTCAACTCTTTCTGCTGATAACCGCGAATCTCGGTTCGTTATCTCATTATGTTCTATCTTCTTCTGTGTTTGCACTCAATCCAATTTGGTTTATTATATTGAAATTATTTATTAAAAAAGTTGTTAATTTAACTAATTGAATGCAATTAATATAATTATTCATTAACATAAACTTACAACAAAATTAATTTACAAAGACATACGTTTGATTTTTATTACTGTAATATTTAAAATATAAAGATACAAAATTTCTTAAAGCAAACAAAAATTTCATTTTATTTTTAACTAAATTCTTAAATAAGACTTTTGGACATTAGTTTTTTTTTTTCTTTTTTTTTTTCGCTCTTTATAGAGAGGTCAAAGATGCAACGTTGATTTTTTTTTTTCGAACGAAACGTGTAACTTGATAATTGATGGGCAAAATTATGGCCAAAGAAATTTGACCCTATGTGTGTCCTATGTCAAACTTTTAACATGTGGCAAGTAACCATATATTTAATTTCAAAATTTTGGACAGCGTACTAAATGATGTGCCTAAATTTCAGCAGATTGTAGCGTAAAGATTGTAAACTGTAATTTAGATTTTGCAACACAAATCATAATATAATAAAATATAATATTTTAGAATTTTAGAATACATGATAATTTTTACAGTAAGAAAAAACATACTTGGATTCATGATTAACGCACAGGAGATACACAACAAATAAACTATAAGAGATGGATGAAGATGTTTAAGAAATTGTTTTTCTCTACTAACCTCTAATTTTCTTTTAAATTACTTTTATGTTATGTTTCTAACAGTAACTTAGGTAGAGAGAAGATCAATTTCTAATTAAGGTTAAAAAAATATTTTATTCGTTCATTTATATTTCACGGGTCATTAATGTATAATTTAATTAGAAAATGTCTCATCTATGGTCAATAAAATTTATTTATTTGATTATTTATATAAATATTATTTTTATTAATAAGAAATAAAATATAATATGTTAAGGAGATTTTTGGATTGGTTATATGGGTCCGAACTTATCAAAAGGGGTTCAAAACCTATGCAAAACCCGATTTACAGGCGACAAACTGTGACTCATCAGAAGGCTTCTCATTAACTAAGGTAAAAGTGTATAAGACCTTGAGACTACAAGATTCTTCTATTATTATTACATTATTAGAGATCCCAAGACCTCTAACGATCAATTATCTTCTCTTATTACACACGAGAACCTAAGACCCTAAAGATATCAGAGAATCAAGGATCTCTCTTGTTTTATATATCTACAAAAGACTTTAATCGGGTCTCCAACTACGATCATAGAAGAATCTCCAAGATTATTCTACGATGACTGCTCTGACATTGGAGAATAGTTAAATACTATCTTCAATGTGCAAATAAATAAAAGTCATTATTACAATGATTATGTCCCACAATTAACATAACTAACTCCTTGATCTGAGGGTGGAGTTAATGAAAGTATGCCACATAGACGATGGTTACAAATTCCAGAAAACAGATAACAAAAATCTATTATAACAAACAACTGTAAAAACATAATCTCACTCTCCTTTCAGTTTCCTTTCTATATTTTAAGAAAAATTATAATTTAAATATTGGAGAGTTTTCATCGAAAAACTAACTTTTTCTCCTGATCTTGTTCTTTGATTTTAGGACAACTTAATGTGAAGACAATATTAATGAATGAAGTTCAAGACAAAATAATTTTTTACATCAATATTTAGCAACGTCTATAGGAAACTAAATGAAAAGTCAGTAACTTATCAAGTAAAGTGATAAGGTAGCACCAACTAAAACTTACATTATCAAAAAATGTGACAGAACCAAAAAAATCTAGAGGGTTATTCCCCGGAGACAATGACAATAGCCAATAACCGCAACAACCAAAGCAAAATCCTAGAAAAACGAGATTGTAGTCGAGTTCTAAGACTCCCTCACGAAGATCGTATTATAGGAGGAAGGAGGAGGAAACTACTTGTTAGATGCAACGATTAAAGGAAAATGAAAAATGTCATACAAAGAAAGACCAATAAATCTAAACATTGGTCAAAGAGATCTTAGAGTTGAGAAAGATGTTGCAAACAGGGTCTTTTGGTTCAATGATAGTCGCAGCCCCAAAGGCAGTAGAAAATAGTACCCCAAACATGACACAAATTGAAAGACGAGGTGAAATAGTGTGTGAGGATGCACTTAGGAGAAAATATACAAGATGGAGAAAGGAAAAGCAAAGGTTACAGATTTACCCTCAGGAGGAAGAGCAGAAAAGATAAATGAAAATACACCATTCAGGATTCTTAAGGGCTATTAGTCGGAGTCTATTTGCTCTTCTCCTAGCCTTGAGATGGTCCGCAAGTGAAGGCTTAAGGATAGCTTAAACTCCAGTGACATGAGGAGAGTTCTCGATCAAGAGTGCCGAAGAGTGTGAGAGGTTTTAGAGCATCATACTTCCCAGAGGGAGGATACCAAGGTGCTATCACCAGTGAAAACAACATTAAACCCTTGGTAAGGAAGGTAGTCTAGGAGATAGACAATAAAAAATGACGAGAATCCAAGAGGAGTACAGAACTTATACCCGAAACAAGCTTATATTTGAAATCTCCCTTTTCAAGAAAGATTTTGAATTTAATTCTTCTACGAATGTTCAAGATGCCTTAAATCACTCCATTTATGAGAAAAACAGACCCATCGTTATATATGGATTACTTTTGAAAGATGATGTTGATTTAAAATCTAACTAAATATCAAATATGCTATTTATTCCTGCTAACATTGGAGGAGCAAGCTCAAAAATAGTTTATTAGCCTAACACCAGAAAGTATTTATGATTTTAGGCAACTCTACGATGTTTTCACCAAGAAATTTAAAGGAGTAGTCTTTCGTACCAAAATCCCAAGTTTCTTGTTGTTGTTGAAATAACGCAATGGTAAAAGTGTTAGATACTTTGCTTTAAAGTGTTAACCTGGTTATTTCATAAATTCTCCTCTTAACTCTTAGAGATCTTCATACATTGATTTAGAAATGTGCTCACTAGCAAGTATCAATATTTTTCTTGAAAATATCAATACTTTTACTTAAAGTGTCAATTTAATCCAAGTGATAATTTCTTCCCTCATCTCTCATAAGTTCTATATATATCGACACTTTCTGTAACACCACGTGTGTTTTTTCGAGGGTATATTTGTTATTTTTCCACTTCCCTAGTTCATACATCTGCATTTATTTCATGTTTATGTGGGTGTGGGTGTGGTTCTAAGTTCGTGTTGGTGATATTTAAATGAGAATTCAAATTTTGTCGGGTTCGATCGATTGAATGGGTGAATCGTTCGATCGAACCGTTGAGAACTCTCAGGAAAAATTTTGGCTCCAGATTCGTTCGAACGAATTGAGGGATTCGTTCGACCGAATCAATCGTTCGACCGAAGGAGTTATTCGTTCAACCGAAGCATGGATTCGTTCAATCGAATGATGGTTCGTTCGACCGGTAATTTGCGAGCTCTCTGACTTCTGTAGCTCGAAGGATTCGTTCGATCGAAATGTTATTCGTTCGACCGAATCGACGTAAAATGACAAAAATGCCCATTTCTAGAAGCTTCCTGCTTAAGAAAACTTAAGGATAAAATAGTAATTTCACCCTTTTTCTATAAATAGGGGCCTTAGGTCCGAAATTTTTGGTTTTCTTCCCCATTTCTCATTTTCTCTCCTTCCCTCACTCTCTCTCCATTTCTCTCACTAAACTTACCCACATTTTATCCAAACTTGAATTTCTTCTCACCCACATGTTTCTTTCAGCGCGTCTAACATTTCGGGAGTGTTAATTTGGTGGTAAGAGCAAGGATTCGAATGGGGAAAAGCTAGGGTTTCGAGGAGGATTTGGGGCTTTTCGTGTTAGAGGCGAAATCGGAATAAACCAACCATATCACGAGGTTCGTAGCTTCATTTCTAACTCGTCTATATACTCATTTTGTGATTTTAAGCGTTTTTATTCGTATGGGTTTTTGTATGAATTTTCGTAGATCTAGACCCCACATTTTAGTTTTAAGGCATAAAATGGGTTGTAAAGGAATCGTAGGAAGTTAAATTTATGATTTCGGAGAAATTAGGTAAATATAAATAGTAACTTCGGTTACTGTTTCGACGAGGGAATGGGGTCCACTGGTTAGAATCACGAGAATAAATCGATATGCATTGGTTTAGGCGTAATGTGGGTTCGTGACGATAATAATTGGAAAATTCGAGGCTTAACGAGAGTTTTAGACGATTCCGAAAACTTGGTCTGCTAACTTGATTCCGAAAATTCAGGGATAGCATGCATTGCACGTATTTAGATTTCCATTCGTATTTTAGAATATGTATTAATAATGTTATATGTGTGTGAATAGGCGATGGTTCGAGGTCAAGGTACTCACGTAGATTATCGAGAAACGAGGGGAACTAGGGAGTGTATACCCTCCCTAAGTTGTGAGTGGATTTCCTTTGATTTTACTTTCCTATCTCAAATCCTGTTTTATAAACCTATGATGAAATGCGATAATAATGTTTTTGATTATTAAAATGTTGTTATGTGGTTTTATATTAATTTACGAATGAATTGGTATATATATATGGTCGCTTGATCTGAGAACATTGATACGACATTTGAGCCATGTTTTATATTTTAGTTTGATGGTCAAGTTGGCCTGTTTGCATTCTTTTGTATATGTTATGATGACGATGGCCATGTTAGGCCTGTACTTGTGATGATGATGGTCGTATAGGCCTGTATTGTTGTATATGGTGATGTGGTCATGTTGGCCTGTTGTGTACAGTAGCTACTGGTTGTAGCCTAGGGTGCACAGTAGCTATGGATCATATAATCTTCGTCACTAGGGTGTCGATACGTTTGGTGCTGTTTATTGTTTATTATGCCTTTAACGTATCGATACGTTTGGCCCTCAACTCTGAAAGATGTTGATACCCTTCTCTAAAGGTATCGACACATTTGGCCTCACACAGTAAGCGTATCGATACCTTGCTTCTGGTCCTCCTTCTGAGGATTGCTACTTCAAATGGTCATAACTTTTAGCTCAGATATTGACACAGAACCCATAATATATCATCGGAAAGCTCTCTTTGAGTTCTACAAAAATGATAAGAGCTTTTTCTCAATTAGAGATAATTTTAAGTTCAAAAATCCAGTTCTTTTTCATTGACTCATATCCGACACCATAATCTTACTCAAAACAAAATCTTCAAGTTTTATACCCTCTCATGTATAATCTAAACACGATAACATGCACAAAAATTCTTGAAAGATTTATAATTATACCCACAATACTAAGGTATGGGTTTCACATCAAAAGCCTCCTTTGACGACGACTATTTGTCATTGCCAAAAGCCTCGACGACAAAGGTCAATAATTAAAAAATAAATATTTTATTTCTTTTTCGCGACCACAATGGGTGTCGTGGTCAAAAGCCTCCTTTGACGATGATATTTTGTCCTCGTTAAAGGTCAATAATTAAAAAAATAAATATAATATTTATTTTTGACTATGATAACGGGTGTCGTGTCCAAAATCCCCATTTGGCGATGACAGTTTATCGTCGTTAAAGGTCAATAATCAAAAAAATAAATATTTTATTTATTTGTAACGACGACAACGGTTGTCATGGGCAAAAGCCCCCTTTGACAACGATGTTTTGTCGTTGCTAAAAGTTAATAATTAAAAAAATAAATATTTATAATTATTAATGTATTATTTTAGTATATAAGTATTACATAATTTTATTTATATTTTATTGATTATCTAATTTATTTTATATATTATGATATTACAATAAGTTGAATATATCGAAAAATATTTTTTAAATAACATTCATATTATATAATAATAAAATTGATATTCCTTTTTTTGATTGCATAATATATATAGTAAAATTCATAATTCTTTTATGATTGTCTATTGAGGTATAATTGAATAATTTATAAAGACCTGATCGAATGCTTAGTAATAGTATCAATGAATTAGTTATCTACTTAATGATAAAAACGAAATATTAAAAAATTAATATTTTTAGTTTACGCACGGAGTATACTCCTGTATATTGACCCTACTCATCTTTCAGTTTTAAGTACACTAAGCTAATCATCTTTTTGGACGGTGATGATTATATAAGGGTTCGTGATTTTAGGTATATTTTTTATTCGATTTTTGTTAAGTCCACTGGGTTGCATTTAAAATATTTAGTTTTATGATTTGCTTATAATAGGAAAAGTCACGTGATATTTGAAGTTAAAGTTTCGAATGTATAAATATTTTGTAATAACTTATAATTATTTTGTCACTTATATTGTATTAATGTTGTTATGGATTTATATTTGGCTTGAAATTGAAATGAATTATTATGATCCATATTATTTGGATTTGAAATGAGGTTGAGTTATGATATTAATTTTGGATAAATGAATTTGATTGTTTTGAAAATTATACATATATAGGAGTGTTTTTGATTTATAAATAGGTATAAATCTTATACGCTTTTAATTTGTATTCATGAATTTAAAATATTTATTAATAACTTAGATGATTATCACGTATAAAATTTATACATCGAGATGCGTGACAAAATACTTATCACAATGGTTGATGAGTCTTTCTATTTTTTTAATAAACCACTGGAAAAAATAAAAAGGAACTCATTTATTTAGATTGTATTCTACTAAAAGAAGTTTCCATTGGGTAGGCTAATTGGTAGACTATTTATATTTCTACCGTATCGATATTGACTACTCTTTGTCTAGAACTACAACTAGAAGACCTTAAATTAAATAACCATATGGATAATATTTATTTATTAATTAAATTTTGCTGTAAAAGTTTTACCATTGAGGGTGACAAATCAAACACAAAAATTCAAGTTACAATGATTTGGAGTTGATGAAAAATTACCATTACTCTAGTATTTATTTACTTTCTATCATTCTTGTCAAGGACTTAAAAGGTATTTTCTTCTTAATTTATTTTTCTTTTTCTATTTTAGGAATAAGTATGACGCTAATATGATGCAAAATTTAGATTTCCTGAGCTATATTGAAATCGGTTTCATGGAAATATAAAACGAAAAGAAATAAAGAAATAAATAATCCCTTACCTGCATAGATTGGGCCATATCCTGAGCCTAAATTGAATTGGGCTTCACAAAATTAGTCAATGAATATTGGGGGATGATTATACTTTCACTTCCAGTTTTGGTAAAACATTCCATGAACTACTAAAAATATATATATCTATTTAATGTGTTTATCTTATTATCTCTCTTTTTTAAGTACTGCCATTTATATTTCTTTATATTTAAAATAAAAATATATAATTTTATCTCACTAGTAATTCTTCACTCATTTTTTCTCTATTATTTAATTTTTATATTTCATCGTGATAGTTATATCTTATTTAGGATTGAATTATTTTTATTTTCTTCTTTGAAAAGTTAATTAATTTTATTGAAATTTATATAATATATGCATGTATAAATTTTTTGTAATGAAGTATATATAAAAAAGTTCTATAAGCATTTGTTCTATTTACAGATAAAAACTTAAAAAATAATAGAAAAGGATTATAAGATATTTGTTCTATTTATTTATCTTATAAGTATAAATTGATTATATTAATTTCTCTTTTACATTCTACTTCTCATTCTATTTATAATTTTTAAAATATTATTTATTTATTTTTTATGGGTTAAAATATTATTGTTAGTGAAAAAAAAAAACAATTTATTTAAGATGTTTCTTTATATCAATTACAATAAAAAACAAAAAAGAAAAAGAAAAAACGTTGGGAAGAAATATCATCACCCATGAATGTTCTATAAGTTTAGCCCAAGTTTACATGAGATCTATTTGCGTGATTCAATCATTCCTACGTAAATCCAATTGACACAAAAGTAACATAGAACAGCCGTAAATTCTTACAAGAACCCAAAAACTATTTTGACACATTAGTCGTCATCTCCGGTGGTGGCGTATTGGGCAACGTTCACTTCCCCGTCGGTTCGTCACAAAAGTAGGCAGACCAAGTTCTTTGATTTGATATAATTTCGAATCAACTTGGATCTAACTCCAAAAAATCGGAAGTTCTGAAGGGTGAGTCTGTTGTATAACGGCTTCCCTTCATCTTTCGGTCTTCTTTGAATTGCCACGAACAACAATCCGGGTGTGCTTATACAGCATTCAGCTGTTGATTAATACAGCCTGAACACTGCGTACTTAAAGAAAGAAACTCTGGTTATTTTACGGCTTTCCCTCGTGGAAGATATGGTGCAATGCTAATTTAAACTTGGTTTTTAAAATTCAGATAAACAACTCTTCAATAAAAAAATTTTAAAAAAGAGAAATTTCCACAGCGCTCGCTCTATAGAATATTGCATTAATAAATACTTCAGAATCCACAATTTTTTATAGTCATGATACAGATTATTTTTATTAAATGAACGACAATATTTCATCAAAACAGTACATAGCATTCTATTCATTCTTTCAGCTGATAAACTTTACATTTTCTACACAAATAAACTCATTTAACATATCAAAATCCAGCCATTCACAAGACATTAATGATTAAGCTTCATTTCAATTCCAAGATAATGGGTTGTGATGGTTGTCATGGAAGAAGTAGGTTTACACAAAAACCAGACCCATCTTTGGTCATTTAGAAGATGAACTACGCCCCTGCATTGCTGTAACCATTCACTAAGCATGTGATTAGTATTCTGCTATATTCTTTGCAATATGTTATTTCCCTAATTGTTAGTTACAGCAGTACATAATAGCAGAGGATGCTTAGGGAGTTTCTAGACTATTCTGGATCTATGTATAAATAGTAGATGTTCTTTAGCTTGTATTCATTTGATTCTAATATAATATAGAAAATCTCTCTCAACTTTCTTGTAGCACTAATTTTCTCTGTTGCCAAACACTACATAAAACCTAAATCCAATTCTCAAAATTCCATAAACCAAACACTTTCAATTATCATATATAAATTCAATCATTTACACTCATAACACCCAACACAAGAAATTTAATTTCTGTCTCAAGCCACTGCAAGGCTTTCAATTTGGGTGGTATTTCAATAACTTATTGGCTGTAGTTACTCATTAAGCTTCTTTCTCTATAAGCACAAACCCTTGATTTTGATGCATGAAATAACAAACAGATACTCAAAAACTTGTGTATAAGCACAAACCCTACCGAAAACCCTCATAGGTGAATTCATCCATACGCGAATTATATTTCAAGAAACAATATTCAATCACTCAACGAACTCAATAACAAAATGAAATTTCAGTAACTCGTATATATACCTAAACCCTAACAAAACCCCACCTAATTGAACTAATTCAGCAGCAAATAATTCACATTCTAATCAAAGTTTCAATGCAGGAACAACAATCACAAGGATAAAAAAGGAACGGTAGCCATGTACATCTATCTCATAATGCATTCATCAAGAACAACAATAATGTACATTCAGAACATGTATTTTATCTAGTCATTTCATCAAACATATAAGATGCACATACTTAAACGCAACTCCTAATCTAGAAAAAAAAGTTGTCTAACTTACCCATGGTGGAGTGCCAGCGTGTGGGAGGAAAGGACAACGAGAGATGGCTGTGAGGGTTACACGGGACGTAAAGTCGATTCACCACTTGGTTCCTAAACTGAAAAACAAGTGGCCGTAGGCTCCCGGCTTCGGCTGCGTCGTGCAACCGACAGCAGCTTCTAATGATTGTCTCGTGCGAGGGAGTCAAATTGCGACGAGAGAAAATGAGTTTTAAATTTTAAGTATTATTTCTTTTTTCCGTAAAAGTTAAAATTTAGGAAATATTTGTGTCAATTGGATTTTATGGTATTAAAATCTGGGTTTTGGGTCTTTTTTAGCCTGGGCTAGGACCCGACATAAGAGTTCAAAGTCGGGTATTTTTATATTTTACGGGCCCCGACTGTTTTGCCAACCCTACCCGGAATATCAAAAAAAAAACTTCCATTAATGGAACAGCAGATTCAGTTATGAACAAAATACTTTCTTTAATTGCTAATATCAACCGTACATCACGACTCATGGGGTAAGATAACATTAGTGTTAAAAATAATTTTTAAATTGCATTAAATATTAAAACATAAACACAAACAACCACACACTTCTAATTGCTTGATCTATTGAGTAACCTGGCAAGTGAAGCTGGAAAGGCTGTGCTTGGGATAGGCTTGTCCCGGAGAGTGATGTTCTCTATGTCACGGTGACCGACGATGGCTCCATTCTGGATTGACCAAAAAGCTGAGGAGAAGGCGGACTCAGATTGCTGGGATAAAGTAAGCTTCTTCTTTGATAGCGACTTCCCTGCGCTAACAACGAGAAGGTAGCTGCAAGAATCTCCCTATCTTGACTTCTAGTTTTCCCCCTTAACTCTCATTCGCCGAGATTCAGTTTCAAACAACTGAGCAAGAGGGCTTCTTGAAGCATCTATTTTGGAGACCGCTCGTCTTTTTCCGCCTTACCCACCATGCATGTTAACTGTTACAACTCCAACCTTCAAATCCAGTTGAATGCTCCGGTCGTTGCCGCATCCCTTTCATCAAGACTGGCGTGTAAATAATCTAAATTGAATCTAATCATGTTTAAGTTTATTAATGCATAATTAAATTCATACGCATAATTTTAGTTTTAAACATACCTCCCATCATTATTGATTTTTTTCTCCGATTTAACTAAGGATATTTCTAACTCCTGGAAAATCAACCTGATAGTGTAAGTGATTTTGAATGATCAAATAAAGTTAAGATCTCAAATTTCTTTATTTTGTTCTTTTTTTTTTCTTTTGTAATCACCATTACTTAAAAAAAAAAATCTTAACGGAGCTTGAATTTATAAGCAATGAAAGGTGATTGGATCATCATTAAATACAGGGTTATACACATTAACTTCGGTCATAAAATCATTATTATGTAGGGTTACACAACATTAATTTCAATCATAAACTTTTATAATTTCTAATCATAATATAATTTGTAACCTAAAAATTAATTCTTCAAATTATAACCTGCACATGTGGCACACAGACCTGATTAGAAAATGTGAGATAAGGAAAAGACATATGTGAGGGTCCTTCCTGTCCGGAATAAGGGGCTGAGCTTCGACCAGAGCTTGACCAGGAGATGGTTGAGTGTGCGAGCTTTGGACGCGAGCGCTCAGTTTGAATTTAGGTTTATGAAATGAAATAACTTAAGGGTTTTAACTCATCTCGTGCAAATGGATGGGCAATTGAATGTTGAAAAGTTCCCCTAATTCCGCCGGGAATGATTTACCCTTTGAGTTTCATCTGCTACCAATGGAAAGCATACAATCTTCATTGCCTTAGTTATTCTTTTGCTCTCCTGTGTGTGTCTATATACTAAATAGCTAGGTCTAATTTCTCTGCTAATTTGAAGTCACACGTCCGGCCGCGCCTGCTCCATCTCGGTTGATGCATTGTTGCCTGTCATTCGATTCCAAATATTGTTGCAAAATGGCTTGAAGATTTCGTAGTAAAGCCAATGAAGATCATCTATAATTAATCTGCCATATTGATACACAACAATGATAACGACGGCGCAGATCCATGCACAGCATAATATGATAAAACCAGTAGAGCTTGAAAAGAAGGTGGAGACCAACGAGAGAGAAGAAAGAGATCCGAAAAGAGGAGCAATAAAGCTCCAGAAATTGATGTAGTTTGCTTGATCAAATGGAGCTGGAAATTTGATAGCACCATCAGCTACAAGTACTGCAAAGCAGTAGAAGAGTTTGGCCAGCAGAAATGAACCTATATTTACTGCATGCGTTGTCGACAGGGGCTCGGTTTTGCCTTCAATTGTTGCACCCATAAGTCCAACGAGAATCCCATTGAATTTCCAAAAAATATCGTCCATGGCCATTCACTGCATGCATAAACGTTCGAAAGAAAAAATAAAAAATGAAAAATTATGTATGAATAACAGTTATAGAAATCAGCTCGCATACTTGAACTTAATAGATACATAATTTACTATCAATATCTTGTCTCTACTATGACTGCGTATACATGCTTTTTCTACCTCGTTCTTTCATATACAATGAAGCGTCGTCTTCAAACGGTGGATGATCACCAGATCTGAAGTTCACGAAGCTGGTGAGCTGTAGTGAGCTGATGTCATAACATAGTGTAATAATGTGTTACTATCACAAGTTGTAATGTTGGCTGATTCGATGGATTCTGGAGAATAAGGTGTCCGTTCCGTTGTAAAAAATATTTTTGAGTAGGTGAAAAACAAAATATTGAAAAGAAAATAAACCCTTTGTTATATAGTTTTTGTATCCTAACCTAGTGATTAAAGACGATTAAATATTGAAAGTTTTATGAAATTCTGGTAAATATCAAGAGAGATTATAGTGAGTATATCTCCAGTGGAAAACTTGAAGGTTAGGGAATTGGGGCAATTTTCGGAGAGAAACAAAGTGTAAGTAGCCAGGTGATCCAAAGCTTGTGTGAAGACAACAATTGAAACCACGGCGCTATAAATAGGCTTTTGTGGTTGCGGCAAAATAGAAAAAAAAGAGAGAGAGGACTAAAGTGCTTTTGGAGTATTCCGAATAAAAAAGTCTTTCTGTCTGACAAGGTGGGACCAAAGTGGAATATTGGAGGAAGAATTGTCCGTTTTTAAAACCTAATATGGAGGACCAAAGTGGAATTCTCCTAGGACTGGAATAAGAAAATCCACCAGCTCCACTCCCCTTGATCAATTCTAACGAAGTTACAAAAAAATTTCCTGTAAGATACAATTCTGTCCGGAAAAGATGAGATAAAAAAGGCACTGGCACTTAAGTACAATCTCCCTTTGTAGATTTCAGTATCAACCGCGAATTTTCCTCCAACTTTTGAAATATGGTTTTGACTTTTGAGGTTGTAAATCTCATTAGGTTGCAAACTGGGGTAGATTCACAAATAGCCTATGATTTTTTTAAATGACAAATATTTTTTATCAAAAAATTTAAAACAAAAATTTTTATTATTTTTTAAAATATTAAATACATTTTATTAAAATATTTTTAATAAATATATTTTATAATATAAAAAAATAATAAAAATTTTTGTCACACTTCCGATTGTAGGGTCTATACATGACAATCGTCACTCTTTCTAGTCTTCTTTTCTTTCTGTTTTTTATTGGAAAACAATTTTTCAATTACTCTCTTAATTTATCGAGAGGTATGTTGTTTCTTTTTTAATTTTTGCTTTTGTAAAAATGAAACCATTCACCTCATCTCATCCTCTCCACCGTAGCCTATATATATATATATATATATATATTTTCAAATTGAAAAATGAAAGCAAATCATAACTCAATTGGCTTCCACTTATACATACATTAAAGAGGGAAAAGAAGATGTCAAACCAATTTTGCTAGGTGGCATCCACCAAAAACAAGTAACCAATGAAAATCAAACAACCATATATATACATGTATGCTTCTAATTGGTGGAACAATTTGTTTTTATCCAAAAAATAATATAATAAATATATATATATTATTATTATTACAAATAATAATAATAATAAATATAATTAAATATATATATATATATATTAAACCATTATCCAATAATGAATAATATATATATTATTATTACAATAATAATAAATATATATATTAAAATATATATATACATATATTTAACAAAACCCCACATTTATACCTTAATTACATTAATTAAGGATAATGAACAATTCATGGCCATTGGATCCAATCCATATTTGAGAGATTAAGCAAGATAATAATACTTGTCCTAAGTATTAATTAAGTATCCATTTAGTTTAAATAACCTTTATTTAACAAATAACAAATAAACAATTTATTTGTGTAAATAAATGGATACTAATTTATAATTAATAAATAAATAATTTATTTATTAATTTGATATATCAAAATATATCATTTCAAGTTTCTAACACTACCATAATATTTTTTGGACCGACAAGTGCTAGCGCGTCCTTGCTGAAAAACTTTATTCTTCACTATAAACAATAAAACTACTGACCGATCAATTTATCATAGTAATAGTATTTTCGTCAATACAAAATATCATTAACTACCTTAATGATATATATTTCATCCATCAACAATATCTAGATTTTGTGTGTGACCTTCTGAGTTCGTCGTGAACTAGACATGAGCATATACGAACACATTCGTATCACTTCGGTATAATCCTTTATATCCGAAGTCCCCAATGATCATGAGTGACCTCAAGCAAGATATCATGACCCCTAGAACACAGAGAACAATGATTCAGGTAAACCCATATAGTCGTACTTATAGGTCCCTCTACTGTCGACACCCGATCGAGTGCGGACCATGGAATCGTCAAACCCCTAACTCGATTATAGGATTAGAACCTCAATCATAAACGGGATCCATGCATCCAAAAACTCATTTTCGGAACACATGTGCTCTGGTCAAAGATTCAGTTCCTGTGAATGACAATCATGCCTAGGATCTCAAGCTCCAGTATCTGAGTCAGCAGATTTCATCTTAACCAACACCTGCTCTCTACAATAAGAACACATTGCCAGCAAGCTTCTTTCACTAGGTGTGGCTAGCTCATTACAATATACACAAGTGAACGATGTGCCTTACTGTAGATTACAGCCGTGATGTCTCAGGTCAAAGGACTAATGGTATACTAGTACAGCTGTGTGATGAATCATTGACTGTGGATAATCACCCATGTGATTCTATCGCGGTCGGTCATGGTCAATATCACATTTTCCAACGTGGTACCCATGTTTATGCTCTTGTGACATGAGACTCGTCACCCAACTATTTGCATTTAATGCTAATCCGTGACAGCAACAAAATATACCGATCATACAATATCACGGTCTCTCGTGACACTACCTCAACTGGGAACAAGTTTTAGAATGTATTTAAAAGAAGATTCTGTATTCATATCTATAACTCCTTATAGATAGAATCTCGACACATAATACAATTTGGGACATATCTTGCATCATATAAAAGAAAGAAAGAAACTAGCAACTGAATATAATGCAAGATAGAATAATGCCATTTAATTAATCGTAAACAATTTACAATTAATTACAAAAGTTATATCCTTAAGAAATAATGATCCAAAACCATATGATACGATTGGTTCTAGGGCATATCTCTAACAGTATGAAAGTGCTAATTATTATTTTTTTCATGTATTTTCAATCCAAACTCAAGCATCACGTTGGTAGCTTTGAGTTTGTAACTTGTGATCGACAAGTTATAACTACTTGAAGATTGTGAATTATAGGAGGTATTGGGATAGATTTAACTGTTGAGACTGGATTGTTATGCTTTTTAGGTTTCTTTTCATTACGTCGAAATCATAGATATTACAAATATGAGTATAGTGTGTATATACACTGTAGAGTGTGATTAAGTAAGAAACATCTTTGCAATGAATGTACTATTGTTAGGATTATGACGGGAAAAGTTTTGAGAAGATGGTATTAAGAAGAAGTTTCTAAAACCAAGGGATCAGCTGAGAAGAACGTTCTCAGCTCAGGTAAACAGGGAATGTTCTCAAAGGAAAAATTCTCGATATGAGTGTCTCGGAATAGGATGACTTAGGATAGAGTTTTAAGGAAAGGATAGTTTTGTAAATAGCTAAGATTAGTTAGTTAGGCCATTATTCCCACTTGCCTCAGATAAAAGAATTATTTTTTTTGTTCACATGTACATATTCTTCTTCCTGACAACCAGTAACAAATGAAATATTTTTCTTTGAGTCTTGCTGTCCGGCTAATTTTCCAATGAATATAATGAGGTGAAGATGGGAATTCCCATGCGAAAAATATATAGGTTATTCAATATATAATGTAATCTAATATATTACATTATATATTAGAACTCAAACAAAATATTTATATAATCATAATAAATCAAAATATTATTAAGACATTAAATAAAATATCATTAATTGTTATTCAATAATAAAATAAATATAAAATAATAAACTAATTAATGTTTTACTACCCTGTAACTTCACTGCTATTATATTCTTTTTCTTTGCTGGTTGATTTTCTTAAAATGCACATGACTTACAATTTTAAGTAAAAAATTAATAAATTATATCACAAAATTTATGTTTTCCTTAGTTTTTGTGAAGGAACTTGAATTTGACGAAAAAAATTAACTCATATAAAATTTAGTTAACTACAATACACATCCCTACTCGAATAGGATGAAATTTAATAATAATTTAATTCAATGTGTAATACACCACTAATTCCTACTCATAATTATTAGTCTTAATACACATCTAAGCTTCTACCGAGTTATGAAACTTTAGTTCTTTGTTTTGTTTTTTATATAAAAGTTAAAAAATGTATTAATTATTAATTATAAAAATTCTAGTTGTATATTTTATTTTATATATGCATATATAATATTAAAATACTAATTTTTTTAATCATATATTCTTATTCTATCAAGTATATTATAAAACATAAAATATTATATAAAATTATACTAAAAATTATATATACATATAATTTTCAGCACTTGACTCCTCCAGAAATCTTTCATCTCTGCTTATGATGCATCTTCCTACTATGCCATTATGGCACCACAGTTTCTAGCCTTTGACACTATCAAGGTATCCAATGAATACCCCGTTTACAGCTCTGGTTTCCAGCTTTCCACGCTTAATGTAAGCATAAGCTGTGCATCCAAATACCCTCAAGTGGCTAAGATTAGGAGTAGTACTAGACTAGACTTCCTCAGCTGATTGAAAATTCAAGGCTGAGCATAGTGTTCTGTTGATCCAAGTAAGCTGTTGTGTTGACAGCTTCTCCCCAGAAAAACTTTGATAAGCCTGCACACAACAACTTGCTCCTCACCTTTTCCAAGATAGTTCTATTCATCCTTTCAGCTACCCCATTCTGTTGAGGGGTGTAACTGATTGTCTTGTGCCTCACAATTCCACACTCCTTGCAATGCCTATCAAATGCTGAGTTGCAGAATTCCAGGCCATTATCATTTTTGAGTGCTTTTATCTTCTTTCCTTTCTAGTTTTCTATCAGTTTCTGCCACTCTTTGAACTTCTCCAAGGTCTGATCTTTAGTCTTCAGTATATGCACCCACAACTTCCTTGAGTAAACATCTATGATGATCAAAAAGTATTTGCCACCTGTTAATGAAATTATCTGTGTAGGTCCCTAAATGTCGAGTGTATATAGTCAAGCACCTCAGCAATTGTAAGTTATGCATGCTCAAATTTTGTTATGTGCAATTTACACAATACACAGCATTCATAGAACTTGAGCTCTCTATCTGCAACCTCTCTTAGCAACCCTTTTTTCCTGAGCTCCTGCAAGCCTTTCTTCCTAGGGTGCCCTAGCCTTTTGCACCAAAGTATGAGTCTATCCTGTCCTTTGTTAATTCTAGCATTAACATCTTCTACAATCAAGTCACCATTGGGCATAAGCCCTGTTGTCTTCTGGCTTTCATAATCACCGGGACCCTTTGCAAACTTTCATGGTTCCATTCTTAACCTTAAATGAACACCCCAAAGACTCTAGCATACCCAGGGACACTAGGTTCCTTTTTAATCTAGGAATATACCTAATATATTGCAATTTCACAAGCACTCCACTATCCATTCTAAACTTAATGGTTCCTATCCCTTTCACATTAAAAGTTATATCATTTCCTAATAATATATTGCCTAAGTCTTGTAATTGTAATATGGAAAAAGATGACTTACATGGGCACATGTGGAATGTGCAGCCTGAATCCAAGATCCAGTCCTTTGTCCTCACTTCTGGCTCCTTGTTTGCCATGAGCACAAATGCTTCTTTGAAGTTTGCCTCTGATATGATTGTTGTATCTTCTTACTTTTTAGCTGGTTTGGGAGTTTTCTGTTGCTATCTTTCAAGATAATTCCTTTTAAAATGTCCTTCTTTGTGGCAGTGGAAACACCTCAGCACTCTTCCTTTTGATCTTGATCTTGATTGCTTTCTCCCTTTCTATTTTTTCCTTTCTGGTTTTCCTCTGACATACAAGCCTTTAGCTGAGTTGCCATCTCTTTGTTGGTTCCTTCAATTTAATTCCTTTGGGCTCAATGAATTTTTAACATCATCCATTGATAGAGAAGACATTCCATAAAGCAAGGTATCTATGAAATGCTCATAGGATGCTAGTAAGGATGTTAAAACTAGTAAAGCTTGATCCTCATCATCTACCTATATATCAACAGTCTCAAGATCAAGGATTAGCTTATTGAACCTATCAAGATGGTCCTGCACTGAACCTCCTTCCTTTAAAAAGAAAGAAAACATTTGCTTCTTCAAGTAGAGTCTCTTGGCTGTTGATTTGTGCTGGTATCTCTCTTTCAGCTTTAGCCAAATACCCCTTGCTGA
>JAVXUL010108659.1:0-18544 GCA_035590515.1 Trichilia minutiflora
GATACGACACTTGGACTCACCGGACTATACTATAACAAGACTACCTATACTTGGGTACATAATCTAATTGAGATCAATCATCTCCTTCACGTCAAAGTGTTCTGATATAAATTGAGAACGTATCGATACCTTCAAGCTGAATCTCTTAAACGTATCGATACCTTGAGATGTTGTATCAACACCTTTGCAGAAATTAAGTTGTAACGGCTAGTTTCAGAAGCATTTAATGTCGCCATTAGTGAAGGCAAAAATGACCGTTGAGAAGAATTGATAGCACATATATAAACAAAAAATTTTGAAGACAAAATAGTAGTTGAAGAGAATTAAAAACAATCTAATTAAGCTTTAAACATTCTTCTGCAATTTTAATTTTATTCTTTCTGTCTTTTATTCACTGTAATTAATTTTAGTGAGAGAAAGTGTTCTTATTGCTTATCTACTCTCTTAGAGAGTTTTAAAATTAATTCTTGGTGAATTAATCTTGGGTTTCTCTTTACCCGTGATAAGAAATATTTGTAATTTGGGTTGCACTTCACCCGTTCAAGGAAAGTAGTATTTTGTGGTTGCCCTTCACCTGTGAAAGAAGGAGTTGTACTTGGGTTACTCTTGACCTTGAAAACGAAGATTTAGTGATCCTCGGCTTAAGTGGATTCATCCGAGAAGAGTCGATGTAGACGCGTTATCGAACCACTATAAAAATCTCATAGTGTCCATTAAATTTTTCCACATGTAGTTTACCTTTGCATCTATTTAAACAAATTCATATTTTTGTTCAAATCAATTTTTAAAAATATTCAATTCACCCCCCTCTTGGATTTTGCCAACTGAGAGTTCAAAGTCTTCACTCACCTAATCGATCTCTCAATCAGGCTAACCCTAGGCTACCTCAACTATAGCTACAGTAAATAATCCTGACCCATATAGCCATTATGACTAATACATAAACCCGACCCTCATAGTCGTCATCACAACAAGTATAAAAAAATCTAGCCCTCTAACCGTAACATCATATAACAAATATAAAACTTGGTCTACTGGCCATATTATCAATATATATCATAATCAAAATATAAACATCTCATAATTTGACCGATGGCCATTACTCATGTAAAACAAGTATACATAAAACCAAAACAGTATTCGTAAAAATAATAGCATTGATCAAATAATTACGTATAGTTATCAGAAATTTATTTTTGAAATAGTAAAAGCATAAAATATCCACTCACTGCTTAGGGAGGGTATACACTCCCTAGTTTCTCTCGTTCCTTGACTCGATACGTGGATTCCTTGCTCGTGCTCCCTCACCTCGTGGTATCATTGGTTTTTCTCGATTTCGCTCGAAAGTCGAATAACTCCAATTTTTCTCCCCAAAACCCTAGTTCTTCTTTTTATTTTCCGTACTTTTATTGCTAAATTGATGCTCCCGGGTAGTTAGACGTGTAAAATGTAGGTAATAGGTGAAGAGAAATTCAAAATATGACAAGAAATCAGGTGATGGCTAACATAGGCAGAGAAGAGAACGTAAGGGAGAGGAAGAGAAGAGAAGAGGAGGAAGAAAAGAAGAAAACAAATGAAATTATCATTGCCCTTAAGTTTTCTTAAGGAGAAGCTTCTAGAAGAGGGCAAAATTATCATTTTGCATCGATTTGATCGAATAAATTGAAGTTCATTCGAACGAACTACCCTTTTAGTCAAACAAACTAAGGTTTGTTCGAACAAATCCTTCGACACTCAAAAATTCCAGGGAGCTTTTATTTTGTCGGTCGAATGAATTCTCTATTTGTTTGAATGAACTAACACTTTGACTGACCAAATCACCCATTCGATCGAATGAAGCCTCATTCGATCGAACGAATTTCCCTATTTATTCGAATGAATAAATGCCACAAATTTTCCGAGTTCTCAAAATTTTGATCGATCGAATCACCCTATTCAATCGATCGAATCTATCAAATTTATATTAAGGTCCTTGATTTTCACGACCTCAAAACTCTATCTTAACAAACTCAAATCCCCAAAATAAATATAAAATCGTGTTGATATGTTAACGATGTATGAAATAGAGGCAAATTCATGTACAGTAAAAAGATAAAATTTTGGTTATGCCCTTGGGTTATAGACATAGTGCTCACAAGGCCCTAAAATGGTTTTTGATGATAAAATCACATGTTTGTTTTGTGATGATGAATCTCATATGTTTATGGTTTTAGATGATACCATAATTACTAATAAATTTGAATTATGCATGTGAGTGATGTTTATAAATTTTAAAAGGACAAATATAATTCACTTAGTTTTTGAAAAGACAAAATATTTTTTTAGGTGAAAAATGAAGTCAAAGTGTCAAGAAATCTTACCCAGGCTTAAACGTATCGATACCTTACTTAAAGGTATCGACACGTTTTAACTACAGTGCTGAATTCAAACTCGAGTATTGGAACCTTGCTTTAATCATTTCAATATCTTCACTTTGCACAGCAAACGTATCGATACCCCTGCTCAACGTATCAATACATTGGTAGCGAAAAGGTGTTCGTTCACATAGAAAGGTTTCAATATTCTGTCATGTCCACTTAAACATATCAATACCTTGGACAAACGTATCGATACCCTTGGAAAGATTTTCAAACATACCGATACCGTGAAGCCTATATCAACACGTTTATGATGGACATTATCGTTTTTATATGGAAATGTATTGATACCCTCAAGGCTTATAACTCAAACATATCGATACCTTGGAGACATGTATCGATACCTTCACAGAAATCAGGATTGTAATAGTTAGTTTATAATGAGCATAATAGAGCTGTTGGAAGAAATTAATTGCAGATATAAATTTAACAAAATTTGAAGATGTTAAGGTTGTTGAAGAGCATTAAACACAAGATCATCAAAGCAAGAAAAACATTCTTCTTTAATTAATTATTCTCTCTGATTATTCTTTTGTATTTATTTTATAAGATAAAGTGTGCACATTAAAATATATATTCTTTTAGAAAGGTTTTAATGTTTTCTTTTTAATCATTTCAGACATAAAATTGGGCTTCTCTTCACCTGTAAAAAGAATGATTTATACTGGGTTTAACTTCACCCGATTTAAAAGAAAGTTGTAATTATGGTTTCCATTCACTCATTCAAGAAGAAGTTGTATTTTAGGTTTCTATTGACCTATAAAAACAAGGAGATAGTGATCCGCGGTGTAAGTGGATTCAACCAAGAAGAGTGGACGTAGACTTGTAGTCGAACCACTATAAAAATTGTGTCTTACACAATTTATTATTGTGTGTTCATTCCCTTTTTACATTCATAACAAGATCTTTTAAAAAGTTTGTTTAAAAATTTACAAAAATCCAATTGACCCCCTCTTGGATTTTGCCATCTAGGACTTCAATTGGTATCAGAGCTTAACTCACTTCATATAGGATTAAATACCTGTGAGTAGTAGATTTATATAGTATTTTCATCAAACATTCCATCTCACATAGTAGAGGGTCAGTCTACAAACAGACCTTTTTTTTTAATAGGTCTGATTATGCATATTGAAAGAAGCATATATAAATCTTTCTCAGTACTCTGGACTTTGAAATTCTCACCATCATAGAGGATGGTTACAAACCTCTCATGACCATAGATGAAATCTCTAGAGAGAGAAAAATAAAACCTAAGTCTGAGTGGACTCTTGAAGAGAAAGCTCAATTTTAGTTAAATGGTAAAGCAATAAATGTGCTCTATTGCTTATTAGAAAGGTGGCAATATAATAGGGTGTCTGGCTGTGACACAGCCAAAACAATTTGGGAAGTGCTTGAGGTTACCCATGAAGGGACCAGTAGAGTCAGGGACTCTAAAATAAGAATACTTGTATATAACTATGAACTTTTCAAAATAAAAAGTCATGAGTCAATCAAAAACATGTTCACTCATTTTATTGATATAACAAATGGCTTAAAATCTCTTGGCAGGTCTTATTCAAATATGGATTTGGTGAATAAAATTTTGAGGAGTCTGCCAAAGACATAGGAGGTGAAAGTGACAGTCATAAGAGAAGCACACTACCACAACAAGCTTTCCCTTAAAAAACTGCTAGGTTCTTTCATGACATACAGTTAGAAGAAAATTAAAATGAGCAAGATGATAGAGAAAGTGAAAAGAAGAACATTGCTCTCAAGAGCACAAAAGAGGAAGAGGAAGAAGATAACACATAAAACTCTTCAGAAGAGGATGACGTCCTACTAATGGCTAAGAGATTAAAGAAAATGTTTGGTAAGATAAAGCCAGAAGAAAGAACTGGAGAAGAAGAGAGTTTTAGAAGGGAGAGAAACCAGAAAAATTAAAAAAACAGATAAAAGAAAAAAGAGAAGGAAATTATATGCTATGAGTATAAGAAACTAAGACACACTAGACCATAATGTCCTTTAAGGAAGAACAAGAAGGATTGAAAGAAGAAGAAAGTTATAAAAGTGACGTGGGATGAGTCATCAGAAGGAGATAGCTCTTTTGGATCAAAAGTAGAGCGTGTGAATTTTTACCTCATAGCCAAAAAGGATAATGAGGTACTTTTCAAATCCTCTTTTGATTATTATAATACTTGTTCTGACAGTGATGATGAGTTATTGCATGATGAATTACTGGACTTATATGAGGAACTAAAATATGACTTTGAAAAACTTTGTGTTAAATATAAAGAGAACAAACAGAAATATTGTATGCTAACAAAGGAAAATGATTTGTTAAAATCAAAGAAACATGTATGTAAATGTGATATAGAAATAAATGTAGAAAATGCTAAGAATAAAGAACTAAATGAGGAGATCAGCGAGCTAAAAAGGATCTTAGCAAAGTTTACTATAAGAAAGGATGCTTTAGATAAACTGTTTGGAAGTCAAAAAATGATTTTTGATAAAGCGAGAATAGGCTATAGACCGAGTGCTAAATAAAAATCCTACTCAAATTATTTTGTAAAAGCATCAAATCAAACGAAATCTTTTTTTGCTTGTCATTACTGTGGTAGAAGAGGACACCACATCAACAAATGTTCCATAAGGAATAAAACCTACAGGGGTCCAAAATTAATTTGGGTTCCCAAAGGTTCCAAAGTTGGTGTTGATGGTCCCAAGTCTAGGACTAACTTTTATGAACCCAAAGTTAAATGGGTACCAAAGTAAATGAATATTTGATATGTAGAGACAGAATTAAAAAAATTCATCTAGAGAAGTCAAGTGGTTTCTTGACAGTGGCTGCTCAAGACACATGACTGGCAACAAGCATCTGTTCGTGTATCTCTCAAAGAAGAGGGAAAAGATGTGATCTTCAAAGATAGTAGCAAAGGTAAGGTTGTTGGGATTGGCAAATTGAAGTAAACAATATCAAAATCTTTGATATATTACCAGTAGATGGATTAAAATATAATATGTTTAGTATATCTCAGTTCTGTGACATTGGATATAATGTTAGATTTCTAAAAAATGCCTGTGATATTTTTGATGATGCTAGTAGTAGAATCTTGTATGCTTCTAGGACAGGATATGTTTATATGATTGAATTAGATAAAATGATTGTTAAATCTTCTGTATGCTTGCAAGTAATGTGTGATGCTTCTTGATTGTGGTATAAAAGGTTAAGGCATTGTAGCATGCATCTCATTACAAAGTTAGCTAAGCATGACATGCTAGAGGATTAACCTTAAGTTTGTTAAGGATAAGACATATGGACCATGTCAAAGAGGCAAACAAGTAAGAAGCTCATTTAAGTCCAAGAATGTCATTTTCACTTCCAAACCCCTTGAACTCATTCATATGGATCTTTTTGATCCAAATAGAGTTGTATCACTTGATGAAAAATATTATGCATATGTCATTATAGATGATATTCTAGGTTCACTTGGGTGTTCTTCTTAGAAAATAAGAGTGACGCATTTGATGCATTTAGAAAGTTTGCTAAGAAAATTCATAATAAACTTGGTTATCATTTGGTAAAGATTAAAAGTGACAAAGGTTGGGAGTTTGTGAATCATGAGTTTGAGACTTTTTGTGATAAGTTTGAGATCATACATAATTTTTTTGCACCAAAAACACTGCAATAAAATGGGGTAACTGAGAGAAAAAATAGAACATTACAAGAGATGGGTAGAACCATGCTCAATGAATATGAGCTACCTCAATACTTTTGGGCTGAGACAATTAACATATCTTGTCATATTTTCAATAGAGTGTTGATTAGAAAACTCTTAGGTAAAACTCCTTATGAGTTGGTGTATTAAAGAAAACCCAAAATCAAACACTTTAGAGTCTTTGGATATACTTGCTACATCTTCAACACCAAAGACAATATTGGGAAATTTTAACCTAAGTCAGATGTAGGTATTTTTCTGAGTTATTCATCTAGGAGTAAAGCATATAGACTGTATAACAAGAAAACTCAAGTTGTGAAAGAGTCTATGCATATTAAATTTGATGAATTAGAACCTGAAGTGATGAAAATGCTTGTTAAAAAGAAGATTGATGAATTAGATGTGACAAATAAGTTGAATAACTTGAGGTTGAGTGAGAATCCTAGAGAGAGAAAGGGATAGACTATAATGAGACTTATGCTCTCGTGGAAAGACTAAAAGCTATTCGAATCCTCTTAACTTTTGCTTGTTTTAAAAACTTTAAACTTTTTCAAATGGATGTGAAGAGTGCTTTTCTAAATGGTTTCCTCAATTAAGAAGTTTATATTGAACAACCTCCCAATTTTGAAAAACAAAAATTTTTCAACCATGTTTACAAACTAACTAAAGCTCTCTATGGTTTGAAACAAGCTCCTAGATCTTGGTATAAGAGACTTAGTAAATTTTTATTAAAAAATAATTTTGACAGGGGGAGTGTTGATAAAACTGTTTTTATTAAAAGAAATGATCATAACATACTCATTGTATAAGTGTATGTTGATGATATTATTTTCAGTAGCACAAATGATTTATTTTGTGAAGATTTTTCAAAATTGATGAGAAATAAATTTGAAATGAGTATGATGGGAGAATTGAATTTCTTTCTGGGTTTACAAATTAAACAAACTTTAGATGGTATTTACATCTCCCAATCAAAATATATAAATGATCTTTTGAGAAAATTCAAATTTTTAGATGGTAAACATGTGGACACACCTATGAGTTCATCTACCTCCTTGGACAAAGATGAGTAAGGCAAGGGTGTTGACCCTAAGCTTTATAGGGGCATGATAGGATCATTGTTGTATCTTACTGTATCTAAATCAGACTGTTTTTATAGTATGTGTGTATGTGCATGATTTCAATCAAACCCTAAATAATCCCATTTAAGTGCAGTGAAACGAATTTTTTGATATGTTACAGGAACACCTAACTTGGGATTTTTTTTAATCCAAAAGGTTTCTCGAATGCAGATTTTGGGGATTGCAAAGTTGATAAAAGAAGACGAGTGGTGCATGTCACTTCTCAGGGAATGCATTAGTCACGTAGGTAAGTAAGAAGCAAAATTCTGTTGCTTTATCTACCACTGAGATCGAGTACATATATGTGAGTAGTTGTTGCGCACAACGCTTATGGATTAAACATCAATTGATGGACTATAGCATGCATGTAGATAGAATTCCCATCATATGTGATAACACGAGTGCCATAAACCTTACTAAGAATCCAGTACATCATTCCTGCACCAAGCATATTGAGATATGACATCATTTTATCAGACATCATGTGCAAAAGAATGATGTTTACATTGAGTATGTTTGCACTAAAAACCAACTAACAGATATTTTCACAAAACCTTTAGACAAAACTCGATTTTGCTATTTGAGAAACAATCTTGGAATGATGAATGTTGATTAAACATGTTTTTAATTACCTTTTTTAAATTTGTTCAGCCTTTATATCGATATACGTTTTAAATGAATTTGCATATGGATACTGGGTAATCTCTGCATATTTTTTGCTTGAAAATCCATCATTATATCAATACCCTAAGCATCGTATCGACATATTTCAGTCAATGTATTGATACGCTTGAAACGTGCTGGAACATTAGACAAACGTATCGATACCTTTTCAAAAGGTATAGACACCTTTGAGACGGAGATATTAAATCTTACAACTCAACGTATCGATACGTTCATGCATTACCTAAAAGGTATCGATACCTTCGTGACATACTTAGGACAGAAACGTCAAAATGTATCGATACTTTTTAAAACATATCAACACGATTGCCCAACTGAAGTCAAAAACTACATCGTTTTAAGCTTAGAGCACAACCTTTGACATTCAAAATAACCAAAATCTTTCTTCTTTCCCACTCTCTTTAAATTCAAAACTCTCACCATTACTCTCTCTCTCTCTCTACAAACTTATGAAATCATCATTTTTAACTCTCATTCTCTCAACCGTCTCCTTTAAAAATTAGTAATCGCCATCTCTTTCTCTCGATGGCTCCTCGTATGAAGGTTCCTACACCATCTGATTGAAGGAAATAAAAAGCTGCAGAATCTTCCTCCTCCGTAATTTCAAACAAGCCAAACTTATGGGGTTTCATGTCTCAAGAGCAACAAGAGAAGTTCATAACTTAGTTCGCTCATAGGATTATAACTTCAGGTCTGGTAATCAATTTTGAACTCTTAAATAAGATGCATTTTTCTTATTTAGCCCAGATTACTCGTTTTGATTGGTTACCTTTTTTAAGTATTAAGGGAGAGTTTTATCCTGAATTAGTAAAACTGTTCTATTCTAATCTTAACATTAAAGACTCATACACTAGTAGAAATTTAGAATTTGGGTGAGAAGTGTTGAGTTTGCTGTGGATGAACAATTTTTGGTAGAACAGTTCAGAATGATTCCTGGGGGAGAACATTATTTTCCATCAAACTTTAACCCTCTTAAAGAATGTAGGATTATTTTTCAAAACCCGAATCTATAGACCATAGAAAATAAACCCTCCAAGCTTCAGTTGAATGAATGGATTTTGCATTTGATTGTTGTTGATAATTTGAATGTCTGTTCTGGTAAATTTATGGAGATTTCGATAGAGGATATGTGGTAGATGGAGCAAATTATAATCCATCAGAAACCAAACCTTGCTTACAGGATGATTACTAGCATTATACAAGGTGCCTCTTAGCGATACAACCTACATTATGGATATTCGATTTTAAAATTGATCAGGAAGATTATAGACATCAAGACTCCGCCCCTTTTGAGTATGTTGAGTGAGACTACTCATTGAAAGATGCACTATAAGTAGCAGGCTCCTGGTGTATGGGTTTCGAAGTAGACTGGTGGTCCTTCCATTAGAGAGGGTGATGATGTTAGGACAGATGATGCTCCAGTTGACCTTCTATCTTGTTCAGGACTTGAGCAGCAGGAGTAGGATGTGAGTAGTCCTCCTCCACATGAGCCTACACCTCCTTCTATTCTTCCTCCAACATAGCAGACTGAGGCTCATGATACAAAAGGTGTTCCTCCGCCTATTACAGAGACAACTCTAGTAGCACTTCCTCCTATACAGTCGAGTGGCTCAATTTCGGTGGTTCTTCCTGCTCCGATGTTAAAATACAAGATTGAGTGAATCCTTGACATTTGTTCTACCTTTGAGTCGATCGTGATGACTACCGTGTAGAACCTAGATACTCGTATGAATAAGGCATTTTAGCTTATGCATATCCTTGGGAAAATGGTGAAAAAACAACGAGATGATTCAACGCTTTAGTACACTGACTTACAGATGAAGATGGATGAAGTCGAGGAGAGGATTGCTCGTGAGATTGGTCGACGAGGACCTTTTATAGAAGCGTTTCCAGGATCCTTTTCAGGATATCGATCTCCTTCCTCCGGTCACCATCACCACCTCATTCTCATTTTAGACCTTTTCATCCAGAGCCACCACCTACTCATCCACCTATTGAGATAGGCTCATCATCTTGTCCAGCTCCAGTTGACTCATTCAACTCTGACGAGGATCGCGATAAAGCTCCCACATATTGATTTATTTTGTCGAATGATAACTTTTATGATTTCTTATTTTCAGATGATTATTTTTATGATTTCTTATTTTCGAATTATGATTTATTTTGTTGATAATCTTTTTTGGATGATTGTTCTTGATGCACTTAATGCTTAATATATAGCATATTTGATTCATTATAGTTGATTCATATTGGTTGTTTATTATTTCATATTTATTGATTTATCAATTATTTGTTTCATCTTTCTTTGCAGGCTAACAAAAAATGGGAGAACAAACTTTATATACATATTTTGTCATCATTAGAAAAGAGGGAGATTGATGACCCCAAAATAATTTTTTATGATGAAATCACATGTTTGTTTTGTGATGATGAATATCATATGTTTATGATTTTTGATGATGCTAAAATTAATAATAAATTTGAATTATGCATATGAGTGATGTTTATAAATTCTAAAAGGACAAATATAATTCACTTGGTTTTTGGAAAGGCAAAATATTTTTTCAGGTGAGAAATGAAGTCAAAGTGTCAAGAAAGCTTACCCAAGCTTAAACGTATCGATACCTTACTTAAAGGTATCGATGCGTTTTAGCTACAGTGCTAAATTCAAGCCCGAGTATCGAAACTTTGCTTTAATCATTTTGATACCTTCACTCTGCACAGCAAATGTATCGATACCCCTGTTCAACGTATCGATACATTGACAGCAAATAGGTGTTTGTTCACCTAGAAAGGTTTCGATATCCTGTCAAGTCCACTTAAATATATCGATACCCTTAGAAGGATTTCAAAACATACCGATACTGTAAAGACTGTATCAACACGTTCATGATGGACATCATCATTTTTATGTAGAAATATATCGATACCATAGTCAACGTATCAATACCCTCAAGGCTTATAACTTAAACATATCAATACCTTGGAGACATGTATCGATACTTTCATAGAAATCAGGACTATAACGGCTAGTTCAAAAGCATTTATTATCGTCATTAATGAGCATAATAAAGCCGTTAGAATAAATTCATTGTAGATATAAATTCAACGAAATTTGAAAATGTTAAGGTTGTTGAAGATCATTAAGCACAAGATCATCAAAGCAAGAAAAGCATTCTTCTGCAATTAATTATTCTCTTTGATTATTTCTTTGTATTTATTCTAGTGAGAGAAAGTGTGCACATTGAAACATGTACTCCTTTAAAAAGGTTTTAATCTTTTCTTTCTGATCATTTCAGACATGAAAGTGGGTTTCTCTTCACTCGTATAAAGAACGATTTGTACTAGGTTTCACTTCACTCGATTTAAAAGAAAGTTGTAATTATGGTTACCTTTCACCCATTCAAGAAGGAGTTGTACTTTGGGTTTCTTTTGACCTGTAAAAATAAGGAGAGAATGAGAACATTCAAAAAGCTATCTTTGCTGAATGTCACTTATCTAGAGAATTTAAATTTTTTAGTTTATATAATGCACTTTCTAAAATATAAAAAATTATTATGTATACTTTATAGAAGTCTCTTAAGTCTAACAAAACTTATAAGAAGCCTATAATATTATTTGTACGACATGCTAGCAAAAAAAGGTTTAAGAAGAACAATTTTTGTCCCAACCTCAAACAGATTATAGATTCGATCCCTAGGAGAATTGGAATTATAAAGTCTCAATGAAATGTATGTTTTTCATTTTTAGTAGTCGTTCATTTGAATTATTTGTTAATTTTATGGCATATTTATATATTTATGTAAGTTTTATTTTGCTTTATAATTTGTTTACTAGCATAATAATAGAGATTGTTTGTGCCATGTGGGAGTTTTCAAAATAATATTTTTTGTTTAGGAACCAAACTTTACATAATAAATTGAGTTAATGATAAATGCAAATAAAGATCATGAAAGATGATTGCGTACTCCACATACTCTTTCGATTCTATACTTTAAGTGCATCGTTATTAATTTATTATTTATTTGTAAAGATTTAAATGCTTACTTTGATAGGCATTAATATTCATGCAAATTTATACAATTAAAATTCCTAGACAAATAGCTTCAGCAATAAAAAATATATTTGTTGAACTAAATAAAGGAGTTAAGCTTAATGAAGATAACTATGAAATTTGGAGTATGAAAATCCAATATATGCTGGAGGAGCAAGAGGCACTAAAATGTTTAAATAATACTATAGAACAGCCTAGAGAAAACAATACTGTACAATATAAGAGAGAGTTAGAAGCTTATAATAATTGAAAAAGAAAAAATTCTCTTAGGATTACCATGTTGAGTAGTATAGAAGATGACATCATATGAGATTTTCACAAATATGTCACAACCTTTGAGATATGGGCAACCTTAAAAGAAAAGTTTGGTGGAAATTCTATAACTAAATTTAGAGAATTTATAATTAAGTTTGATACTTATAAAAAACGAGCAAATCATAACATGAGACAAAATCTACACCATATGTCAAATATAATTAGTGAGCTTAAAAAGGTTGGCCATATTATGACTAATGAACAACAACTACAGGCTATCATATGCACTTTACCACACAACTAGGAGTATAAGAAGGTGTATCTAACCCACAAAGAGAGCATTAAGACTTTTGATGATTCTGTTCTTCATCTTGAATTGGAAGAAGACCATATAAAAATAACCAGACTAGATGCTGATGCATATTTTACAGGTTCTAGTTTAAAGAGGCCAACTAATGAAGGGCCTCAATAGAAAAATAAAAGAGCAAAGAATGGCTGGAAAAAAAAAAAAGCCAAATCAAAAGAAAGGAAAGGGTCCTTTCAAGAAAAAGAAAAACATATTACAAATCAAATTCTATAATTGTGGCAATAAAGGGCATTTTGCTCAAGATTGTTCAAAGCCAAAGTGGAACACTGACAAAGAAAAGGTAAAGAAATTTAATGAGAATTTTAATAATATATTTGTTTTCAGTTCTGTATTTTTAACTGGATCTAATCCTTTGTAGACTATAGATTTAGGCATCATAGACGATATAACCAAAGATAAATATACTTTTGTGGAGTATCATCGCATTTCACAAGGATTAAGATGGATATATATGGGGGACAATAATAAAGTAGAAGTAAAAGGAATTGGCTCATATAAATTAGTGTTGTGTGGCAGTCGAATTCTCATTTTACATGATGTTGATGCAAGAAATTGGTTCTTCTTATCCAATCTCTAGCACTAGCTTTTTCTTACTCGACCATAAATAATCTTTACAAATCACAAAAATTTTGAGGGGTAAAATTGATTTTTTGGAGAAAACCTCTGATTTTTAAGTCAGTAAGGATTTTGTTTGTATATAAGAGTTGAAAAAAATCGATAGAGAGAGAAAGAGAGAGAGAGAGAGAGAGAGAGATGATGCTTGGAAAGAAAAATTATTTTAGAAAGAATCTGTCTGTGTGTGTTTGTGCCTCTAAGGGAGGATATTCATTCTTGGTAAATAAAAAATGAACCTCTCCTTTATTCTCAGAATCTGTACCCTTTTAATCATTTGTAGGTATAACCGTATATACGTGTCACTCCCTTATTGGTTCCCTCTAAAAGTTTGTTACGAGAATTGTGGGACGTGGCTGTCACAAGAATCGTACTTGTCCACGTGTATAAATGAATATTTTAAAAGATTGGTAGGGTCAAATGATTTATACTGGGACATCTAAGGTTTTAGATAATGATGTGTCGAGAAGTCCTAGGTCTCGAATATCGATGTGCCTGAATCGTCAGACTATCCGAGAAGTCTCATGTCTTGGATGATGACGTCACTATAAACTATCTTAGAAAAATAAAACATCTTTAAATGATGGGCTTGATTCCTTGATTGGCTGAGAAAACCCAGGTCTCGGATAGAATAATAGGTCTGACCCCTTGACTGACTGAGAGAACCTAGGTCTCAGATGATGATGTCATTATAAACGGATCTTTAGGGAATAAGTATCTCTGAACAATGGGACTGGGCTCTCATAAATTACCCAAACATCAAGCCCCCCTGTTTTGAATTAAAAGAAGATTTTAATTAAAAACTTAAAGAATTACTTCACAACTGTCACATTAAATGTACCATTTTAGATGTTGTCCCCTTTTTAAATTACTCTAGAAGACGTAATCGTCATTTCAAATGGCAGCTCCTTATCAAGGGCTCCGGCTAAAAGGTCCGAATTTATAAGGACCTTATTAATCCGTCTAACAAGGTAGCCTTACCGATTTCAAATTTGAAAAGACAACCTTTCACGCTTTATAGACTTGGTGATATGGTAAGTCTCTGTCTATTAGATTTGGTTTATAGTTAGAGTTTTCTACTCAAACGTCTTTCACTGGTCTCTCTATAAATACAGTAGTTTTTTCCTTAACCTCTTTTCTTCTCCTTTTTCTACAACGAAGAATAGTCTCAAAGGGCCTTAACAATCTCAGTAGTGCTCGTTGTTCATATTGAAGATTATGTTGCAATCAAAACCATTAATTAGGGTTTAGTAGCATATTAACCAATATTATGCCAAAACTATGCAAAAATAAGCAAATTAACAGTAACCTTTAGTATTAGGAGATGAAGATCAATCTTGAAAACACAAGATCTCAAGAGACTAAATCAAACCCTTGATTTCCTCTTGTTTGGCCGAATTTTAGAGAGAGCAAATTTTACTTTTTTTAATTTTTGCTAAAAATGCTTAAATTCACTAAAAAAATAAAAAAATGACTCATTATATAGGCACCTATGTATTTACTTAATTGCCCTTGGTCTTTTAATCAAAGACTAATGGATCCATAGTTTATGGAGCAAGTTTCCCAGGTAAAAATATAAAATATCACAAAGATCCCAAAACTTTGATTTTATGATATTTAGGTCCCTAATTCAGTCAAACCAACTTTGACCAAATATTTTTCAATTCCTTTTTATATATAAATATAAATGGAATAATATAACTTATCATAAGTTATATTCAAGTTATTTTATAAAGCTCTCGGGTTTGTTAAACTATTTAACTTGTAAACGATTTATACTTTTCAGTTTTATATTATCTCCGAGAGTGCTAGCCCTCTTGCGAATAATATTTAATCTCTCTAATAGCAAGGATAAACATAATTTTATGGTTGTGACCTTTTGGTTCATTGTGATATTAGTTGTAAGTTAAAAACGATCTCATCGAGTCCGTTTTGAACATTCGAATACTTAATGACTATAATTGACGTCTAGCAATATGCTATAGTCTTTAAACCACAATGAAGAAAATCTTCATCAAACCGTTTACTCTATATTAAACGTACCACGTGAATTAAATTCCTTTTATTTGTCTAATCCCAACAAAGTTAGGGCTTACGGGAGTCAAAACCCTAATCTCAGTTTTCATTCGGATTAATTGTCATTATGCTCTGAACTCACTATCATGAAACTCTTTCATATAACTATGAAATGCTTTAGCCAAATACTTTGAGTTCAGACATTTACCAATATCTGAATGGGAACTCGAATCTAGCTCAAGTCAACGGAATCTCAAATCCTTTACATCGAGTCAACAAATCCCTTACTGACATTATTCGCATCTCGATATAAATAACATATAAACAAACTGGCTTATTATATAAGACATGATTAGTCTCATATTTATACACCATATAATTCATCATATTTGTGGTCACATTCGAAAAATAGTTATACTAATTATTAATTCACATTAATGTCCTAATAACATAATTATCATATTATCTGCACTAATATCATCTAATGATATTCATCGAAGACATTAATTGTGCCTACTATACAACATTAATGCCCAATTAATATAGATTATGTAGGGAACATTTTGATACCTTTATTATCTGAGCTATTCATATGTATACTATATCATTAGTATGTATAACAAGAGGAAGCAGCATACACATTTGAATCAGAAATAATTTCTTCATTAATGAATATATACAGTACACATCATTTAAATTAATTTAATACAAAATGCCTAAAATCGATAACACTAATAGTTTTAGGGAATACTACACTAACAAACTGCCACTTGGACTAAAGCCATTCGCTATTGTATTTAATACCCATCTCCTCAAGATGCTGGTCTAATTGCTTCAGTGTCATCACTTTAGTGAGAGGGTCAGCTACATTCTCAGCCAATTGTGTCTTCTGAATTAGAATGTCTCTAACACCAACGAACTCTCTTAAAATGTCATACTTCCGTTGAATATGCTTAGAATTTTGGTGTGCTCTCGGTTCTTTTGCTTATGCAATAGCACCTGTATTATCATATAATACGCTGATCAAAAGCAATGCTAGGAACTAGATCAAGTTTAGACATAAACTTTCGCATTCAAACTGCTTTTTTAACTGCTTCTAAAGCAGCAACATATTCAGCTTCTGTAGTAAAGTTGATTGTCATCGTCTGCTTGGAATTCTTCCAACTAACAGCCCCTCCATTACATAAAAAGATAAAACTTGATGTAGATTTACGATCATCTACATCAGATTGAAAGTCTGAATCTGAGTACCCATAAATACTCAACTCTTAATATCCATAACACATAATCAAATCCTTAATCCTTCTTAAGTATTTAAGGATTGTTTTCACTGCTAACCAATATTTTTCTCCGGGATTTGCCTGATATTTGCTAGTAACACTTACAGTATATGCGATATCAGGTCTCGTACATAGCATAGCATACATCAAACTACCAATAGTCGATGCATATGGTATACTATACATCTGTTATCGCTCTTTATCAATCTTTAGACCCATATCTTTCAAAAGATGAAGACCCTGATTGAAGAGTAAGAGACCTCTCTTAGAGTTCTCTATGTTGAATCTTTTCAGTATCTTTTCTATATAGAATCTTCGAGATAATCCTATTATCTTTTTTGATCTATCTCAATAGATCCTTATCCTAAGAATATAATTCACGCCCCCTAAATCTTTCATAAAGAACGTCCTAAATAACTAGAGTTTGACCTTTGCCATCATTCATACGTTATTCACCATTAATAATATATCATCTATATATAATATCAGGAACGTGATTGTATAATCCTTAATCCATTTGTATACACAAGGTTCATTTAGATTCTTGATAAAGTTAAATGCTTTGACTGTCTCATCAAATCAAATGTTCTAACTTCTTAAAGCTTACTTCAACCCATAAATGGATCGATACAATTTGCATACCTTATGAGGTTCAGCAAAAGATATAAAACTGATAAGCTATTTCATAAACAGATTTTTCTCAATGTACCTATTAAGAAAACCTATTTTTATATCCATCTGCCAAATTTTATAATCATGATATATAGCTATAGCTAACATTAGTCTTATAGACTTTATCATAGCTATGGGTGAGAAAGTGTCTTTATAATCTAAACCTGGTTTTTGAGTATAACCTTTCGCAACCAATCGAGCTTTATAAGTCTCTACTTGTCCATCTTTACCTATCTTTATCTTGAAGATCCATTTATTATTAATAGGAACTATTCCTTTAAGAAGATCAATAAGTGTTTAGACTTAGTTGGTATGCATAGACTCTATCTCAAATTTCATTGCCTCTAACCATCTTCCTGAGTCTTTATCCAAGATTGCTTCTTTATAAGTTCTAGATAATCCATTACTCCCACTAAGTAAGATTCAAAATCTTGCTCATTTAGAAAACCATATCTCTTTGGGACCCTCGAAACTCCAGAAGACTTTTGAACTAGAACTGGATTAATAGGGATATAAGTCTACTAAGTAGACCCTCTAGTATTAGCATGGTTGGATTGAGATTCAAAATATCTCTCTTTTAAGTTGATATCTCTACATTCTCCACCTTCTTCGAGAAACTCCCTTTCTAAGAAGTGAGTATTCCTACTGATAGTAATTCTCTAATTAGAAGAAAAGTAGAAGTAATATACTAAACTGTCTTTAGGATATCCCAAAAACTGACCCATCTCTGATTTAGTGTCAAGTTTGTCGGATTTAACCAACTTGACATATGCTAGATAACCCCAAGCCTTCATATAATTAAGGTTAGGTCTTTTACCACTCCATATCTCATATGGGGTCTTTTGGACTGATTTTGTAAAAACATTATTGAGGATATGCGTAGCGGTTTATAAACATATCCCCATAAGTACAATGGTAAGTTTGTAAAGCCAATCATTGATCGTACCATATCCAATAAGTTACGATTCCTTCTTTTTGCTACACCATTAAGCTAAGGTGTATGCAGAGGTGTTAACTATGATATTATTCCATTTTCTTTTAAGAATTCTATAAATTCAGTACTTAAGTATTCGCCTCTACGATCAGATTACAGAGTTTTAATCCTTTTTCCCGTTTGATTTTTGACTCTATTCTTGAATTCTTTTAACTTTTCAAAAGATTATGATTTGTGTTTCATAAGATACATATACCCATACCGAGATATATCATCGGTAAAGGTAATCAAGTAATCGAATCCTCCTCTAATCATCTGACTAAATGGTCCACATACATCTATATGTATAAGAGCCAATAATTCTGTTGACCTCTCTCCCTTACTTTTAAAGGGAGATTTAGTCATCTTACCTTGAAGACGCGACTCACAAGTAAAAA
>JAVXUL010108687.1:0-34587 GCA_035590515.1 Trichilia minutiflora
ACTCTTGGAAAAAACACTCCCTGTGGATACGACACTTGGACTCACCGGACTATACTATAACAAGACTACCTATACTTTGGTACATAATCTAATTGAGATCATCGAACGCTGTATAGCATAGCTAAAGCGAGATTTTAGTATAGTTTTCAGGTACTCGACTCAAATTTTTACTTTATGATCCACTGTATTAAGAAATATTTGTAAAGGATGAAATTTTATGTATTTGGCTTGGCTAAGAATATTTTGTAATGTATTTTGAGAAAATACAGATGTTGATACTTATATGATTGAAAATCTTCTATTTTGTATTATTTATTTTGAAAATAAGTTTGAAAATAGGTACTAATGCCTTGCGATTCTAGGCGTGCATCCTAAGTGATAGGATGTATTTCTAAGATTCGCGACGATTGCCACGTGATCGACTAGGGTCGGGGTATGACAGTCGAAATTATAGAAGAGAGATGTGATATTTTTCTTAATTTTTCAAAAATTATCAAAAAATAGGAAAATGACTCTTTATATAAGCACATATGCATTTACTTAATTGCCCTTGGTCTTTTAGTCAAAGAATAATGAATCCAAAGCTTATGGTGCAAACTTTCTAAATAAAAATGTAAAATATCACAAAGTCCCTAAAACTTTAGTTGTATGACATTTAGGTTCCTAATTTAATCAAACCAACTTTGATCAAATATTTTTCAATTCCATTTTATATCTAAATATAAATGAAATAATATATCTTATCATAAGTTAAATTCAAGTCATTTTATTAAGTTTATAAGCCTGTTAAACCAATTAACACGTAAACTTTTTATGCTTTTCAGCCAAATATCATCTCTAAGAGTATTAGCCCTCTTATAAAAGACATTTAATATCTTTCTAATAATAAGAATAAGGATTTTATTGACTGTGACCTCTTGGGTTCATTATGGTATTAGCCGTAGGTCAAAACAGATCTTATTGATTCTGTTTCAAACCATTCGAGTACTCAATAACCATGGTTAATATGTAGCAATATGTCATGGCCCCTAAACTACAATGAAGAACATCTTTATTAATTTAATATCCTGTGTTTTAAGTGTATTGTTGTAGTATAAATTAAAAAACAAGTGTGAGTAGCAGTACACTACCGAGCACTATGTAGTTTTCTTGGCGATATTATAGGTTATCAAACTCCGATTTAGATGAATTTTTTTTTTATAGAAAGCTAACACAATAATATACAACTTTTATGTTTACCACTTTTTACAGTTTAACCATTTTCTAGTCCAAACAATTTAATGCTGCAGCTCTTCTGGTTGGCAGTGTATCTTTACGCACCTTTTGATTTTAAGCCATAACTTTCTGTAGAAAACTCTAAATTTGATAATTCTTAAACCATTATAAACATAAGACATTTATCTAAAACTTTTATGTTTACAATAAGTCCTTAATCATCCACATTTTAGGTTAAAAAGGAATAAAATCATAGGACTAGTGATAGGCCAGTAGTGATTGGGCTACCCAACCCACAATTGGGTGCCCCAACCCATAAATGGGTGCTCTAAAACCCAATTTTGAGTAAGAGATGTTAATAAGTCCCTTCCTTTTCATCTCTTTCATTTCAACCAGAATGATATCTCTCTTCAAACTCTAAGTTCTTTCTCTTTCAAATTTGGTCATACCGAGCTTCCAATCATCAAATCAACTTCAAAATTGTAACCTAGAACTTGCTTAAGGTAAAATGTTCTATTCATTTCTTTGATTTACTTAGGATTTATAAAGCCTAAATTTGAATATTTTGATTCCTTGATGATATGAGTTTATAGATGTCATAGAAGTATGTTTAAAATGCTTATGACCTTACTAATGATGAGTATAGAGTGGATGAAAGCTTGTTGTAGTTGGAAACCCTAAAATCCTAAGGAAGGAGATGAATGATAGTTACAAAGACTTTGTGAGTTTGTTCATAAATGGCATGTATAAGGTGCTAGGAATATAGTTTATGTCATACCCTATCCAATACTTATCAATGATATTGTTCGCTTTGGCCTAATAATTATCAATACTTATTAATACTTATCAATACTTATCTCTCTTTGGTCGTCTGTCAGTAGCCTGCCAGGTGGTGCCCCCAAAGTGGCCCCAGCCATCCTGCCTATATGGTGCCTAGCTTCAAGGTTTTATTTTTGGGAATGGTTCAGCACGAGAACTTCCCAAGAGGTCACCTATCTTGGTACTGCTCTCGTTCAGACACGCTTAACTACGTAGTTCCTGGAGTAAACCGCCACCCATCCTAAAAGGCCTCGTTGACAACTTGGTTCTAACTCTACATATATAGCCCAGTAACTTTCTCTCCCATTCTGATGTAGGATTCGGTTGATTCCTGACCCTACCATCTTAGAAGCCTATTAAAAGTCGCTTCTTACTCAGACTTCCTTGTCTCGATGCCACTTCCCGTCCTCGTCAGATCAGGATGTTATAGTTTAGGTTTAGCTGTTTGATAAAAGCTTTGGTTCATCTTAAAGGTGAAATGGAATTTTTCCTGAACAAGGTCTGTTCGTGTGGGCATAACTTGATTTATGTAACTCCGAATGAGGTGTTATATGTAGCTATAAAAACTAGAGACATAGAAGTATCCGAAATTTAGCTTTATATCTATTCAGAAGTACTCACACCAAACTTAGCAATGTGTCTGTTCTGTGCAACCTTGTCATTAAACTTAAGCTAAGACTTCAATGCCATAAAGCATACTTACATTATCCGAATTAATATTCATCAAATCTTGAGCGATATTAGTCATGTAGGTTTTCTTCTAGGTTACATTTAGGCATGTTTAATATTTATGTCTATTAATTTGTAAGTATTTTATTCTAATCATTCTAATGATATTAATGATATTGTGTTATAGATACTCTAAGAGAGCGACCACCAAATCCTTAGGACACGGATTAAGTCTATTCCTTGACAACAAGCCTTGTAAGTAGAACCATTATTTTCTTGATGTTTGTTATAAATATAATGTGTGTATATATATTGTGTTTATGGATGAAATTATGGCTATGGTTATTGTATATACGTGATTGTTAAATTTTAGAAGAGTTGATGTGTTGAATTGGGTAAAGGCCAGGAGGAGGCCTAATATAGTTGTTGGATTTGTACTTTTATGTATGACTTATAGTTTTGTATATGATTACATGCGTGTGCGTGTGCTACAGATTTGATCTATGATCCACATATGATCATCCCTTTGTTCAGTCAAGTGCATTGCCCTAGGTATAAACTGTCCCTCTGTCCGATTAATGCATAGTCCTGGACATGGACTGGATAAAGATGATATGTATATGCTATATATTATTTTGTATTAAGTTCATTGATTGTTGTATGATTATATAAATGATAGGTCTTAATAGATGTGTTCACAGGATGCATAATCCTATAAGGTTAAGGGGGACAAGTGAGCATTGTCTCTAGTTAATTATACTCCAGGTATTATGAGGCATGTTAATTAAAATTTTTATGCTTGATTATACATTATGTGTGGATAGATTCCCTCTATTCATCTAATCCCAACTGAATTAGAACTCATGGATGTCAAAACCCTAAACACAGTTTTCGCTCGAATTTCGGTCAGTACGTTCTAAACTTTTTACTATGAAATTCTTTCATGTGACATTATATGCTTTGATCAAAGACTTTGGTTTCAAATATTTACCAACACTCAACTAGAAACTCAAAACTGGATTGAGTCAACGGTACCTCAAAATCCTTTATATCGAGTCAATGGATTTTATATTAATTGTTCGTTGCACTTTCAATATAAATAACATATAGCCAAATAGGATTATTGTATAAGACGTGATTAGTCTTGTATTTATGCACCTTATGAATTATATATACCTGTACTAAATTATAACAATGACATCTCATGTTTAAGGAATAATTCCACACTGATAAAATCATATGACAAATTATTGACCTCATACTGCCGTGTCATTTTTCAGAACTTTAGTCATGTTCAAAAAAACCATTCTCTAACTGTTAATCTACACTACTAATGTCCTAATAGCATGACAATCATGCTACCTGTACTATTGTCATCTCATGATAATCACCGAAAACATCCAGTGTGCCTACATGTGATATTGATACCCAATTGATACAACTTATGTAAGGAACAATTAGATAACTAATTTATCTGGGCAAATTATGTATACTTTTTATTAGTATGATTAATAAAAAGGAAGCAACATACATATAAAAATGAAAACATTTACTTTATTAATAATAATGTACAATACATCATTAACACAATAATTCAATATAGTAATGTCTAAAAATAACACGAATGGTTTTAGGAGATACATCACCAATAAGCTCCCATTTGTACTAAAGCCATTTGTTATTGTATCTAATACCCATGTTCTCAAAATATTGGTCTAGCTATTTTAGTGTCATCGCTTTAGTGAGAGAGTTAGCCACATTTTTTGCTGAATAAATTTTTTGTATGACAATCTCTCTAACACCAATAAATTCTCTCAGTATATGATATTTTTACTGAATATATTTAGATTTCTGGTCACTCTAGGTTCCTTTGCTTGTACTATAGCACTTGTATTATCATATAATAGGCTTATAGGATAAGACGTACTATAAATGACACCCATTTCAGATATGAACTTTGGCATCCAAACCGCTTGTTTTGCAGCTTCTGAAGCCGTCATATATTCAACTTCTATAGTAGAGTCTTGTCTGTTCAAAACTATTCCAACTCACAGCCCCTTCATTGTGCAGAAATATAAAATTAGACTTAAATTTTCGATCATCCACCTCTGATTAGAAATTTGAGTCTAAGTACCCATGAATACTCAATTCTTGAGATTCATAACTCAAAATCAAATACTTAGTCCTTCTTAAGTACTTAAGGATTATTTTTACTGCAGACTAATGTTTCTGCTAGTAACACTTACTGTATATGCTATATTAGATCTTGTATATAGCATGATATACATCAAGCTACCTATAGCTAATGTATATAGAACAACATACATTCGTTGTCGCTCTTTATTGTCTTTGGATCATCAGTTTTAGAAAGATGAGAACCATGATTGAAGGGTAGGAGACCTTTCTTAGAGTTCTCCATGTTAAACCTTTTAAACATTTTATCAATATATAATTTTTGGGATAATCCGATTATCCTCTTCAGTCTATCTCTATATATCTGAATGCCGAGAATATATGTCGTATCTCTTAAATCTTTCATAGAGAATGTTCTAGATAACTAAAGTTTAACTTCTGCCATCATGCATATGTCATTACCCATTAATAATATGTCATTTATATATAATATTAAGAACATAATAACATAATCTTTAATCCATTTATAAATATACGGTTCACCCAGATTCTTGATGAAACCAAACACTTTAACTGTTTCATTAAATCAAATATTCCAGCTATGAGAGGCTTGCTTCAATCCATAAATGGATCAATACAACTTACATACCTTATTAGGTTTAGCAACGAACACAAAACCAACAGGTTATTTCATAAACAAATTCTTCTCAATATAACTATTAAGGAATGCTGTTTTTACATCCATCTACCAAATATTATAATCATAATATGTAGCTATGGTTAGTATGATTCTGATAGACTTAATCATAGTCATTGGTGAAGAGGTTTCCTCATAATCTAAACCAGGTTTTTGAGTATACCCTGTCACAACCAGTCATACTTTATAAGTCTCAACTTATCTATCTTTACCTATCTTTTTCATAAAGATTCATTTGTTATCAATAGGAACTATTTCTTCAAAAGGATCAACCAGTGTCTAGACTTGGTTAAAATACATAGACTCTATTTCTGATTTTATTACTTCTAGCCATCTTTCTGAATCTTTATCCAGGATAGCTTCTTCGTAAGTTATAGTATCATTTTCATGATTTGTTGCTCCTACTGAGAAAATTTAAAATTTACTCATTTTAAAAACCATATCTCTCTAAGAGTCTGAGAACTTTAGTGGATTTTTTTAATTAGAATAGGATTAATTAGGATAGAAGCTTGCTGAATAGACACTCCAAGCTTAGCACAGTTATTTTCTGGTTTATAAGATTCTTTTTTAAATTCTATTTCCCTACATGCACCACTTTCTTCAAGAAACTCCTTTTCTAAGAAGTGCGTATTCCTACTAATCATAATTCTTTGATTAGAAAAAAAAGAAAAATAATATCCTAAACTTTCTTTATGATACCCTATTAATTGACCTAACTTTGGTCTCACATCCAGTTTGTCGGATCTAATTAACTTAACATAAATTAGACAATTTTAGACCTTTATATAATTAAGATTGGATTTTTTACCATTCCATATCTTATATAAAGTCTTTTGGATTGATTTGTTTGGAACTTTATTAAAAATATGTGTCACAGTCTGCAAAGTATATCCTCATAAGTATAATGGTAAGTTTATAAAGCTAATCATTGATTGTACCATATCCAATAGGGTACGATATCTTCTCTTCAATACACCATTCAACAGAGGTGTATAAGGAGGAGTTATTTGTGATATTATTCTATTATCTTTTAAGAATTCTTGGAATCCAGTACTCAAGTACTCACCTCTATGATCCGATCGCAGAATCTTAATACTATTTTCTGTTTGTTTTTCTACTTCATTTTTAAATTCCTTGAACTTTTCAAAGTATTCATATTTATATTTCATCAAATATACATACCCATATCGAGATATATCATCGATAAAGATAATGAAGTAATTATAACTCTTCTAATCGCTATACTGAATGAACCATATACATCTATATATACAAGGTCCAACAGTTCTTTTGATTTTTCCTTTTTATTCTTAAAGTACGATTTAGTTATCTTATCTCGAAGACACGCCTCATAAATCGGACATGGCCTCGAGCCTAATAAGATCAAAATTTTACTAGCTCTAAGTTGAGTAAGACATTTATCTCTGACATAGTCTATATGTGATGTCATATATATTTAGGATGAGTATCAATCCGTATTCTTTTGTTAGTAATGGAAGATAAATAATAACTATTATTTATTTGAAGGACATACAAACCATTTGTATTAATTACTTTGCTAACATATACATTTCCAAAATATAATAAGTATACATCATTATTAAACCGTACAGAATATCCTATATTACAAAGTACAGATACAGATATAATGTTTCTTATAGCAGAAGCAAAATACAAAACATTTTTTAATTTCAAAATGTGTCCTTATAGAAACTCTAGCCTGTACAATCCTATAGCTATGACAACAACTATTGCTTTATTCGCCATCTTCAAAATGATCCCATCGCCCTCGAGTATAGAACTATTCTGCAGTCTTGCAATGACACACAGAAATAAGAAGTAGCAACTAAATCAATAATTCAAGAATGAATATTAGAATTAATACTTAATCTATATTTAATCATATAACTGCTATACATACCTTTCTTAACCTTCTTAAGGTTATCGAGGTATTGAGAACAGTTCCTCTTCCAATGTCTTTCACCCCCACAAAGAAAACACTTTCTTTTGGATGATTTTGTTTGGACTTTTTCTGAATGAGAACTTTTTTAGTTTTCTTTTTCTTGAGTCCTTTAGGATCCTAAAATGTGCGATTTGACCTCTTGTTAGTCCTACTGGTGATAACCATATTGTCATTTTGATGTCTCTTACCCTTGTTATTTTGGTTATAATATTCCTGAATTTCATTAAGCAACTTGAAAAGAGTACGCTCAATTCTATTTATATTATAATTTATTATGAAATTTTTATAATTGGACAGGAGCTATTGAAAAGTTAGATTCACCTGCAAATTATGGATTATGGGTCATCTTAGAGCCTAAAATATCTAACTACCCAATGATATTTATCGTCTTGATGACATTATCATCGGGCGGGACTCTCTCCCTCAATATCATACCAAAAAGGATCTTACATATATCATACTCCAAGACATGAGAATTTTTCCCATACAACTCTTGTAGGGATCTAAGTATCTTATATACAGATGTGAAACTCTCATGTCAGGCCTACAACTCCTGAGTCATTGATGCAAATATGTAGAGTCATACTCTACAATTATTCTCATGCTATTTATTATAAGCATCTTTATCTTCTTGAGAAGCATTCTCCTCATAGGATATAGGCATCTCATCACCCAAAACACAACCAATATCTTCGAAATCGAGAACTATTTTCAGATTTCAATACTAATCCTTGAAATTAGGTCCAGTTAGTTAATTAATGTCTAGTATTCTTACAAACACATTTGATGATGACGTTTATACTTCACTAAGCGAAATTTGTGAGAACAGAAGACAGTTTATTAGTATATCAAATTATTCATTAAATAAATTCAACTATTAAAATTATTTAATTTATTAAGTTGAACTCATCAACTCCCACTAATTAATTTAAACTCCACACTCTTTAATTAGGATTTAAAAAATTTTGTTGGATTTTCTATATTTAGTAGGTATCAAATTCTCATTGAAATTAATTTTTCTCACATAATAGAAATCTTGGAAAATTAATGTAAACGAGTAAAAAACTTTTCTTTTCTATATTTCATTTAGAACTCAATATTTTCTTTGACCTAATTTCAAATATCTCACATAATAGAAATCTTGGTATCCTATACGAGTCATATTCAAACTACCTTTCCAACAAACATTCTCATCCCAACCTCACATAATACAATCTTAGTCAAAATTTGAATGTTATCGAAAATCAGATAACCCAATTCTAATACATAAACCCCATACCTCTCAAATAATATAAATCTTAGAGTAAGAAATTTGTGTAAAAGAGTTATTAGCTATCCTATAATGGAAGGCACACACATGATAATTATTAAAGAGATTTAATCAAGTTTACTCATATTCACATCTCATGTGAATCTTCTATCTTGTATTAGACAGTTTTCATAAAATATCTTTTAGGGTTAAATATAGAATTAATAATTATACATCTCATGTTTAATCATTAATTCTTGTATAATATAACCCTAAATATACTATTTGTTCACTTGGGTAAACCCGTTATCATACATATAAACCCAGTGATGATTTGGTCTAATTATTCATCTCATGAATAATTACTAATACAATTGTATAATTTTAACATTATACAATTGACAAATTGTTTCTACAATTATCAAATAATGGACCGAAAATATCAAGAAATTTAGGGTTTAAATTTGAATAAGAATATATGTCACACATTTGTACTCATAGTTTATGTATTTAGGTCTAATTTATCAAATAAATCAAACCACATTTTTTTTAGGCTAGATAGGGTTTACAAAAAGTGGATAATATATATACACACACACACACACATATACGATATCATTCCAATATGTTTCCTCAAAACTCTTATTAAACCATTTAATAAATATTCAACATATTTCATCAAATCATTAGGGAAAACAATTAATTAACCTAAAGTCCAACTTTAGGCTAATAATAAACTTTAACAAAATATAAGAAAATGAATATATTAGAATGATATTTGCCATAAAAAAATATTTAACAATTAAATATTTTAATATATATATATATATTATTTAATTTTTTTATTATTAATGATTATTCAAAATAATCATTACACATTAAAATATCTGATCGAAAGTCAATATTAATCAACTTTAGGCCAATAATAAATTGCCAAAATATTACCTATTAATGTTAAGTAATTATCATTAAAACAATTCTATAAACCTTAATTTTATCATATAATATACATTAACATACATATGCATTATCAAATAATGACACATCTATATACATTCATCCATTATTTCCTTAGCCAATTAATCACCTTAATTAACCATTCAACCATGGACGTTAATGCATCAATGTTAATCAACATTAACATATTTCTAGCCTGACCATGCATTTACAAATAAATACATTAATACATAAACTATATAATTAATTAACCATTAATCAATTCCACCAACCTACAATGTCAAATACTAGTACACATAATACATGATCAAATAAACATATTTGACACTCAAATACATTTACATATTATCATTCAAACACTAACAACATTGTATAAACCCTAAGGCATCAAAACATAACATTTATGTTCATCAACCATTACAACTTAACATGGCCAAAATTTTCAAGGGTTTCAGCATGATCACATCATTTTCAATTCATGAATTGAAGCATGAAACATAAAAATTTAGCAAAATGTACACATGTCTCACAAAACACATACATGTCCCAATATGTATCCATACCACCATCATGCAATTTTCAATTCAACTCATGAATCTAATACATCCAAGCTATCATTCATCATCACATGATGCTTTTACTCACATTGATACACAAAGATAACATAGTATTCATCATCCCCTGGCTTGGAACACATTATGCCATTAAAACCTTAAAAACCCATAAAATTAACTTTGCTCAAATCAACCATCCATGCATCCAAATCAATAAATCAGCCATATAATCATCTCATCTTATGCTCTGATACCATTTTCATGGATGGATTACTTGATAAAAGGAAGATAGGGTTTATATATTAAAATCAAACATATTAGGCAATTTTCACCAAAAATGATCAAATCAACTTAGTATATATTATCTTCAAGAAGATGGAATTAACCTCACAAATGATTGGTCTCTAAGAGAACAAATCAAATCCTTTAAACCCTAGCTATGGATGTTTTTAGAGAGAGAAAGAGCAAAGTGATTTTTTAATTTTTGAAAAATTCAACAAAAAAATGGAAAATAACTCATTTTATAGGCACCTAACATTTAAAAAATTTTCCTTGGTCTTTTATTCAAAGAAATATGTTTCCCAAGCTTGTTGAGCAAGCTTCCAAATTGAAAATGCAAAATATCGTAAAAGTCTTAAAACTTTGATTTTATGACATTTAGGTCCCTGATTCGGTCAAACCAACTTTGATCAAATAATTTTTAATTCTCTTTCATATCTAAATATAAATGAAATAATATAACTTATTATAAGTTATATTCGAATCATTTTGTCATCTTTTGAGTCCATTAAACTATTTAACGTGTAAACTATTTACACTTTTCTTCCAAATATCATCTTCAAGAGTGTTAGCTCTCTTGTGGATGATATTTACTCTCTCTAATAAAAAGAATGAGAATTTTATTGATTGTGACCTCTTGGGTTCACTATAGAATTAGCTGTGAATTGAAATCAATCTCGTCGATCCCGTTTTGAATCATTTGAATACTTAACGACTATGGTTAACGTTTAGCAATATGCTATAGTCTCAAAACCAGAATAAAGATCATATTCATCGAATATTTTATGCTTGATAATACATTCCATGTGGATAGATTCCTTTTGTTTGTTTAATCCCAACTGAATTAGGGTTCACGAATGTCAAAACCCTAAATACAGTTTTCGCTTGGGTTTTGGCCAATACACTTTAAACTTATTATTATAAAACTCTTTCATGTAATTTTTATGTTCATTGATCAAAGACTTTGGTTTCAGATTTTTACTAGCACACGTCTAGGAACTCAAAATTGGATCGAGTTAATGGTACCTCGAAATCCTTTATATCAAGCTAACGAATTTCGTATTGATTGTCTATCGCTCTTTCAATATAAATAACATATAGCCAAACTAGCTTATTATACAAGACGTGATTAGTCTTATAGTTATAGACCATATGAACCATATATATATATACTAAATCACAACATTGATATCTGAAGTTTAAATAATAACTCTACACTAGTAAAATCATATGTCAAATTATTGATCTCATACTATTGTGTAATTTGTTATAGCCTTGGTCATGTTCAAAAAAACAGTTCTCTAACTATTAATCCACATTAATATCCTAATAATATGACAATTATGCTATCCACACTATTATCATCTTATGATAATCATAAAAAATATTTAGTATACCTACTATGCAATATCGATGCTAAGTCAATATAATTTATGTACGAAACAATTTAGATAACTAAATTATCTGGATATTTTTACTTGTACTTTTCATTAGTATGAATAATAAAAGGAAGCAGCATACACATAAAAATTGAAACATTTTCTTTATTAATATAATATATAGTATATCATTAATACAGTAATACCCAAAATCAATAACATGAATGATTTTTATAGTTTTGGGGCATACAATACCAATACCATATAGGTTGCCTAGGCTATCAGTGTCATAAGAGGAGACATCCTTGCTTCTGAAGGAGGTGCTTAAGGTTGTTTAAGCTCAGGTTGAAGTATGTAGAAGGATGCAATTTGCTCATCGTTGGGCACTATCCCTCTATACACCCCTTCTTGTACTAGATCTTGGCGATATCTTTATTACATAAAGAAATAAGAGGTTTAGTTTTATATATACTTACTAGTGGTGATACATTTCTTAAGACTCAACTTACTTTAGTTTACTGAAAAACTTTTCAAAATTATTTGAAATTACATTAAATTATTTTCAAATTATATTCAATCATTTTTAAAACTTATGCTCTGATACTAATTTAATTATCTCACTTCTGATTGTGGGATCTATATGTGACAACCATTATAAACCCTTAATATGCATTATAAATCCCAGAATGCATATCAAGAGTCTATAAGATATTTATAATACCTGTTAAATGAAGTTAATCTTATTTCAAAAATAATGTAAAATCAAATCAAAATCTTATTTCATTTCTCAATACCAATCTAAAACCAATTATAGAATCCTTATTTCGAGATCATGGAAATAAATAACAAATTTTGATTTCTTTACATGTAATATTTCATAAAATTTCAATCATCCAAATTAACATTTTATCCATTCAAACGTATATATCATAACAATATCCATTTGTCTCTTCGAGACAATATCAAAATATAGTTTCATAAAGATAATCATTAAAATTATAGAAATAAGCAAAACACATAGCTTTATAAATTTACAATCCTTAGAAAACAAATAAATCATTCAAATGTTTACACAATCCCCAGGGGACTCAAATTTAAAACTAGGAGTCAAGTATAGAATTATACCTGAATGCTTTAAATCCTAATGAAATTACTAACACTCGATTTGCTCAACTAAACTTAGGTTTATCTTAAAGTATAGGGAAGGATGAGTATACTAATGTACATTCTGTGAGTGGATATAAATATACAAAACAAATATGAAAACATACGAAGAAAATATTTTAACAAAAAAGGTTTGAAAACACTTTATTATTCTAAAACTTTAACCTGTTATTGTCATAAAACTCATTAGACTTAGCCATCTTTCTCCGACCATTACTCTAATCAAGAGTAAGCACAAGCCGTCAATGATTTCTCTTTTCATATCCAAAATAAATAACAACATCATATAAAATATTTCATAAGCATATTGAATAAAATAATGTCATGCCCCGACCCTAGGAATTGGCCACGTGGCAATCACCGTGAATCTAAGGAATACATCCTATTAATTAGAATGCATTCCTAGAACACGCAAGACAGTAAAACCTATTTTCAAAATCCATTTCCAAATATAAACAACATATGAAAATTCTCTAAATATATTTAGAACATCTGCATGTTAATATCAATATAAGCTCATTACCATAAATATTTATGTCAAAATGGTTTGATATAATCTGTACTCAAAAGAATAAAATATATAGTTTTCAAATTCATTTAATATATATATTCTGTTTAGTTCAGTGGACCATACTATTAAAATATGAGTTGAGTACCTGAAAGTATTATTGAAATCTTTAATCAGCTACTCTATGCCAGTACACGACTACTCTAACCTGAAATAGGAGAGTGAGGGGTGAGTATTTAGAAAAATACTCAGTAAACAGATAATAAAATCAAATAACAAAATAAAATCCCATAGACTGATTACGAAAACCCTCGAAGTCATAAAAATTCAATCATGAATGAAATGTGGTACAAGGAAATATAATTGAAATATCAATACAAATTCATTATATAAATCTTTTATTGGTCTGTAAGATCCCATCCACTCTACTTCAAGCTATATGACTGATCTGCAATCCTCAATGGAACACAAGGCCAAAGCCCTTATCAAAGGTACACATAGTCAAAATCATTATCAAAGGCACACAAGGCCAAAATAGTAAAACCGAGACTAATGGCTCATAAGGCTAAAAACAGTACATCAATGGCATACAAGGCCAACTAAAACAATGGCACTCTAACCCTCATACATAATCAAATCATACCACAAGTCATACAACATCATCCAAAAGTAATATTTATAAATTGGCCTCTGACCTCAAATTTATAACAATAAACATATCATAATCATCATCACCTAGTTCTACGATAAACAAGAGACCATCCCCGATCATCACACAATCATAATTTTAATGCCTCCTTATATCAATCATATTTATACATATACATATACATATATTCCACCATCTTAAGCGTATAAGACATATAAGCATTCTAAGTAATGTTTAAAAGAAGAGAAAAAGAGAAATTGTATCCATTCATAGCTCTGAGGTAGAGAATCATCCTCTCGTTGCCTTTCTCGCGTCGGAGACTCTCTAACCAAAGCTGTCACACCTGAATACATAAATATATACACAAATTTCAACAATCTTTTCTCATCATAAACTTAGATTATATATAAATGATGCACATGCTTTTCACTCTCTCTGTACACATAGCCAACCCTTTGGCTGTTTACATCCTCACTCTATATTGGCTCATTCTCTACCTTTTTCAATAGCATACCAAACTTAAACACCCTAATTTGTCAAATCCAATCATTAGATTGGATTATGCCAAATTTTTAGGGTTTTGGGGAACAGTAACCTAGCTATCTTTTTCTTTATTTATGTATAATGGTAACTCAAAGTCGAGAAATAATTTGAAGGATAAACTTACCCAAGCTGGTAGGTATGTTTTGAGTCTCTCTTTGTTTGATTTTCTCTTCTTGATTACTATTCATCTGTGGTCCCTCTCTCTTGATTCCTCTTGAACCATCGAGCAAAACTTTAATTACAAGGGGTTCTCAAGCTCTGATGTTGATTTTAAAGTCATTACAAGAAAAATGATAGAGTTTGGTGTAGACTTATGTGAGAACAATATTAGACAGAGAGTGGAGAGAAAGGTTATAGAGATGGGAAAGAAAAGGAAGAAGAGAAAGAGAAGAGAAATTAGGGAGATGAGCCACTGACTTGCTAATATAAATGAAGCCTTCAAATATCCAAAATTATGTTAAAATGTTTGATACGTCTCCAAGTATTGATACTTCCCCTCTAAATATCGATACTTTCTATCGAAAAGGGATCGTTCAAGTTCTACATTTCAAAGTATTGATACTTCTCCCCAAAGTATCGATACTTTCCTTCGCAGAGGCTCACCCATGTCCGTAACGTCAAAAAATATCAATACTTTCTCCTTAAGGTATCAATATTTCCATCTTTACTATTTATCATAGTCCTCAAAGTATCGATACTTTTTGTACTAAACGATACTTACGTGCCTAAGTATCGATACTTGTTGCAAAGTATCGATACTTCTTGTCCTGGCACCACGTGACACTAATTCACGTGCTAAAATATCAATACTTCTGGACAACATATCGATACTTTGGGCCAAGTGTATCAATACTTTCTTCTTTCTTTCCTCAAATAGGAACTGCTATTTAAAATGGCCATAACTTTTGATCCAGACATCCTCACGGAATAAATAATATATCAATGGAAAGCTCTCTCCGAGCTCTACAAAATAATAAAAATTTTTGTCAATTGGAGATGATTTGGGGATCAAAATTTTAGTTCTTTCTCACTAACTCATTATTTTCTATCATGCACCTCCTCAAAATAACTTCAAGCTAATACACCAACTAATGTACGCTCTATACATAATAACATATGGTTGGGGGAAAATACAGAGTCGACACGTAGATCCTCCATTAACAGGGTACGTGGCAGGTGGCCAGATGGCCCATGCTCAAGTTATCCCAGGTGGCCTACGTCCTAGGAATCCCATTGTCCTAAGTTTTCTTTGCCCCAGAAGTTCCGTCGCCTTAGGAACTTCGTCACCTCAGGTTCCAGGAACTTCCTTTCCAGGTTTTTTCCTCTCAGTTATGAACGATGTGCCTCAACCCGGGTATCCAGTTGTAGGAGCCTCCAGACACTCTCCGCCCCAGCTATCAAATCGACCCTCAGGTATCAGTCACTGTCACAGGCAAGAGTTCCTTTTGTACCCAGTTTTTAGAAAGCACCTAACCAGAGCACTACCAGACACGTGCCCCCATTCTTCAAAAATGGGAATGAGCACTGACAGCAGGCCTACTATCAGAATAGCCATCCCACCATAAATGTACCCTTCCCATCCTCTGACCATCTTCAAATGATGTGACGGCGTCAGGCCTGTAACCTTCAGATGTGTCAACGAGGGTATTTATAAAATGCGATTACACTCTGTCCTATGGTAGACGTCCTATCATTCCCATTCTTTAATGCCTAATCATTGTCGTGGTGGCACTATATAAAGGTAGCATTTTCAATGAAAAGGGGATTCAGCTCTTTTGAAAAGATTTGGCAACATCACACTTTAAGGCATTAAAAACACTTCCTTCTCCTTCAACGTCTACTAGGGTAACCTCTATATTTGGTTCTTCATATTTGCCATTTTTGATTCCTTTCTTTCTTATTTGCCAGAATCAACATCACCTTCCTTCATTCTCTTTTGACTTAGGCATAGGAGTTTTTCTGTTGGAAACCTCACCTGAAGTCACTCTGAAGGTGTTATTGTTTTCCAGGCTTAGGAGGTGAAGCTTTGTCAGAAACGGCCACGCTTTCAGTCATTCTCTGGTAGAAAAGTCACCGTCAGACAACAGCCTCATCGCTCTCACACCTCACCAGTTGAGTCATTCTACGTTGGCTGTGAGGAGGGTCCATAGAATAATTCTTGCACCAACAACTGGCGCCGTCTGGAGGGATAAACAAAAAATCATTGAAGCACCACTTAGTGAAAGAAGGAAGGAGACAGTATTTTTCTAAAAGTTTTCTACACTTAAAAAAATTTGAGATGACAGAAAGAAGACGAGGAGACAAAGGTTCCAGCTCTAGCAAAAGCACTGCTCGTGGAAGGGGGAAAACCCCTTGACACAGGAGGGGCCTTGGTCAAGGTGTCGACGTACAAACAGACTCCTGGCAAGCAAGGCCGAAGCACTAGAGAAAGAACTCTTGGAGGTCAGAATACAGATGGTCAGGGAACCTATCTCCCAGAGAAAAGAGAGAATGCTATTTGCCTCTAAAGAACAAGAGAGTCAAACTCCTCAAAGTGGCCATGTAGAGAGAGCTCGGGGATCCAAAAAAGTAGGTAGCCAGGTGCCTAAGCACAAACTGATGGCCAGGTAGAAAGGAAAAGCCAAAGTGACTGAAAGATTAGAGGAGCCTCACGCGCCTCAGGATATCGACACCCCTTTTAAAATTTACGAAGGGCGTGAACACCAAAGAAATAAGGTAGATGAAGATAACAGAGGGGGAAATCAGTTAGGGATGGAGCCCAATCTGGCCTCCACTGACATGAGAGTCTAACTCAACGAAAAGCATACTCGGGAAAAGGAAGCAGCAGCAGCTGTCAACAAAAGGAAAATGGAGGAATGTGTAAAAAGGATGTTATGTGAAATGGGAGCATACAATGTCTCTGCTCAGGGAAGGAACCTAGGAACAGATAGAGTTCCTATTTTTGGGTTCAAGTCCTCCTTATCAAAGAAAATCTTATCCTTAGTCCTCCCTAAGAAGTTCAAGATGCTTTAACTGCCTCCCTATTAAGGGAAGACGGATCCATCCCTGCACGTTGATATGTTTAAAGAAATGATGCTGACTCAGGATTTAACCTAGCTGTAAATATGCTGACTTTTTTCCCTAATCTTATAAGAGCTGACAGGACATTGGTACAAGAATCTACCATCGTCCAGTATCAGCAGTTTCAACCAACTAGTGGACCTCTTTGAGAATGAATTCAAAGGGTGGTGACCACCAGTCGAAACTTAAGCACCTTACTATCGATACGCCAGGGAGTCGAGGAAACCCTGAAAAGCTTTGTACGAAGATACCACGAAGAAGTAATGGAGTTAGGGGCCTATCATCATCCTTTAGCTCTAGAAGGGTTGAAGAAAGGCCTACGACTGGAAAGAACTTGGTATACTGTTCATCGACGAACATTACATATATATGAAGTAGCTCGGATGGATTTGCTTGATTAAATTGAGATCAAAGGGGAGATGCTTCTAAGACTAAAGGAAGAGGCCTGAGCGGCCCTAGCCAGGAGGGAGCATCCTCAAGAAACATGACAGAAGGGAAAAGGAGCTTGCTACAGGAATCTTAAGTACAACAAGGGAGATCGAGGTTAGAGAAAGTTTTTTACCCGGCACCCCAGTGATGATAGGCCACCAAAATAGGCCCCGAGTAGGAACTCTCCCAGGAGAGTGGAACAGGTGGCTGCCTAAAGATTTACTCTATTGAAAGCTTCTTTGTCTGAGATATGCGAGTATGCAAAAAGCTGAGGGCTCTTAGCATCGCATCACCAAGCCATGAAAGCAAAAGTGTCTAAGAAGAACAAAGGTCACTTCTGTGAATTCCACAAAGAGAGTGGCCACACCACTGATCAGTGCGAGGATCTACGAAATCAGATTGAAGTACTAGTCAAAAATAGTTATCTCATAAATTACATTGATTCTCAGCAAATCTTCCCAGGATACGGGTCGCATTAAGGGGATGAAGACTACCTTGAGCCAGATCCAGGCATCATGGTTATCTCGGGGGGTCTTACCCTGACAGGATTATCAAATAACTCCCAAAGAAATTATGTACGCTACTCATTGCCCAGTCACTCCACAGATGTGCATGTGATGAACATACGAGCGGATAAAAGACCGAGGATCGTCATCATCCCCATTATGTTCACTGATGAAGATAAAGTAGGAGTCCATTATCCTCACGACGATGCCTTGGTAGTGGCAATGGGGATCGCCTCTAAACAGGTCAGTAGAATCCTAGTTGATACAGGTAGTTCAGTAGACATAATTTTCAAAGACACGCTAGACTCCTGGGACATTAAAGATTTAGAATTGATCCCGCCCAATTCTACTTTACACAGATTCGGGGATTCCTGAATCACTCCTCTGGGGTCAGTTCAGTTGCCAGTTATGATGGGGGAAAAGCCTTATCAAAAGACTATCATAGTTTGCTTCCAAGTAGTCAACTTGAAAATTTCCTACTCCGCCATCCTGGGAAGGCCCTTCCTCAGGAATATTAAAGCAGTGGAAAGCATCCATCACTTGAAGTTACAGTTCAGAGCTGGGGAAGGGTTCGACATCATAAAGGGCAATCAAAGGGAAGCGAGGTTGTGTTTTACCACCTCCTCAAACCAATCTCACTGCATCCACAAAAGGCCATTGGAAGCTTTCTCTGACCAAACCTCAGATCTTACCCCCAGAATCGACGAAGGGATGAGATCAGGGGTACAACCCAAAGCCTCTACCAACGATCAGGTCAGAAAGGGTGAGGAGTTGCCAGCCCCCAAACTGGAACCGTAAGAGGTCCTAACAGACATAATACTAGATGAATGACACTCTGAAAGGATCATTAGGATCGGTACCCTACTAAACCCTGAGCAGAGGTAAAACATAATGAAAACCCTAAGGCAAAATGCAGATGTATTCTCCTGGAGTCATGCAGACTTGTTGACCCATCAGCTAGTGGTTAATCCCTCACACAAGTCAGTCTAACAGAAGAGAAGGTCTTTAATACTGAAAGGCAAAAAGCCATCAGGGAAGAAGTAGATAAGCTGCTCAAGGCAGGTTTCATTAGGAAAACCATATATCTGAATTGGTTGGCGAACGTTATCCTAGTCAAGAAAGCCAACAGAAGCTGGAGGATGTATGTTGACTTCACCGACCTGAATAAGGCATGCTCAAAGGACAGTTTTTCCCTACCTATAATTGATCAGCTAATTGATTTCACAGTAGGGTATGAACTGTCGAGCTTTATAGATGCCTTTTTAGGGTACAACCAAATACCACTGCATCTTCTAGATTAAGAAAAGACGTCCTTCATCACTGATCAAGGGTTGTACTGCTACAAGGTTATGCCTTTCGATTTGAAGAACGTTGGTGCCACCTTTCAAAGGCTGTTGAATAAAGTTTCAAGTCGCTGATAGGGAATTCTATGGAGGTCTACGTGGACGACATGATTTCAAAGTCCATCATAGCCTCAGACTACCCCCTTCACTTGGAGCAAGCTTTCTCACTTTTCAAAAAATATCAATTGAAGCTAAACCATGAGAAGTGTGCCTTCAGGGTCAGGTCAGGAATTTTCTAGGTTTTATGGTCAGTGAAAGAGGTATTGAAGCCAACCCCCGAAAGATACAAGCCATTATAGACTTAAGGAATCCTAGAATGCTGAAGGAGCTATAGAGTTTGATGGGAAGGTTGGCGACCTTGAGTCATTTCATTTTTCAGTTCACTGATAAGTGTTATCTTTTTTTCAAAGCCATAAGGAAGGGTAAGGGAATGATATGGGATGAAGAATACGAAAAATCGTTCAAATAGCTCAAGGACTATTTTGTTTTTGCCCTACAGCTAGCCAGCTCTTTGTCAAAAGAAATACTTTATCTCTACCTTGTTATTAGTGAGCATACGATTAGCTCGATTCTAGTGAAGGAAGATTCTTAAAAAATTCAAAGACTTGTATACTACACCAACAAAACTCTGATAGAAGCTGAAACACAGTACTCAACATCAGAGAAATTATCCCTGGCACTCGTCGTAATAGCCAGGAAGTTGCAACCTTACTTTCAAGCCCATCCTATAGTGGTACTGACTATCCAGTCACTTCAACAAATTCTTCATCAATCCAATCTGTCAGGCAGACTAGTTAAGTGGGCAGTAAAGCTTAGTGAGTTTGATATTGAGTTTCAATCCCCCAAGGCTATTAAAGGGCAAGCCCTCTCGGACTTTGTAGTTGAGCAGACTGTGACTGAGACACGACCATCTTCCAACCCTTCAGTCAACCTGAGGAGATGGATGTGGATCACCCTGACCCAAAAAAGTCCCTCACCTGGCATCTATGGATCGACGAGTCAGCTAGTCAAAGCGGGAGAGGAGCAGGCATCATATTGATCGATCCAGAGAAAGAGGAGGTTAGGTATGCTTTGAAAATTTTTTTTTCCTATAACTAACAATTAGGCAAAATATGAGACTTTATTGGCAGGATTAAGAACAGTGCAAGAAATTAGGGTTCGCACACTCACCACCAATAGTGATTCATAACTCTTGGTGAATCACTTGAATGGAGCATATCAAGCTCGAGAGAAAAGAATGAAGGCTTACCTTTCAGAGGCGCGATGATTGATTAATAAGTTTGAAAAGGTGGGGATGCAAAAAATTCTCGATCTGAGAACCTCTTAGCTGATGCCTTGTTGAAGCTTGGCTCATCCCTTACAGAGAGCATTCCCAGGGTGATCCCTGTAGAAACCTTGGGATGAAGGAGGACCTCTCCACCTGAAAGTAGCAGCATCTCATCGGCTCAGGAGGAATCCGCTGCATGGATGTACCTAATCCTGAAGTATATCAATGAAGGCGTTCTGCCACCTGACAAGAACGAAGCTCTTAGGATTCAAAAGAAGGCTGCTAGGTTCACTATAATATAAGACACTTTGTATAAAAAGGGAGTCAGCACCCCTTACTTAAGGTGCCTGGGACCATAAGAAGTAGAAAGAGTATTAGATGAAATGCACAGGGGGACTTGCGAGAACCACAGTGGTAGTAAAAACCTGGTACACTAAGTGCTCAAGTAGGGTTACTACTGGATAACCATGAATAAAGATGCCTACAAATTCGTATAGTGATTCCACGCCTGTCAGGTATATGCTGACATTCCTCAGCAACCACCAGAAAACCTGACCACCCTATTGAGTCCTTAGCCATTTGCACAATGGGGTCCAGACCTGATAGGGCCCTTCCTAACTACTAGAGTTTAAGCAAAGTATGTTATTGTGGTCATCGACTACTCTACTAAGTGGGTAGAAGCGAAACCTTTGTCCAAAATCACTGAGAAAAATACCATTGCTTTCATCCAAAAGAATATTCTCTATTGACATGACATCCCTAACATCTTGATAGCAGACAATAGAAAGCAATTCGATAATAGAGGATTAGAGAAATTGATCTAAGGCTAGCATCCCTGGCTCATCAAAAAGCCAATGGTCAAGTTGAGGCAGTCAACAAGACCATCAAAAAGCTACTAAAAAAGAAGTTTGATGAAAGAAAGGGAGCCTGGGCAGAGGAACTCCCCAAGGTTTTGTGGGCCTATCGGACCACTGTAAAGGTAGTCATAGGGGAGACCCCTACTTTTTAGCTTACAGATTCAAAGCATGATTCTAGCAGAAATAGACATTCTAACTTTTTGCACTTCCCACTTTAATGAAGAAGAAAATCAATAAGTCATGCGTCTTGGACTTGACCTGCAAGAGGAGGCAAGAGATCGTACCTTAATTAGGATAGCTGCCTACTAACAAAAAGTATCCAGGTCCTACAATCGAAAGGTCTAATCCTACTCCTTCAGGAAAGGTAATCTTGTCCTTAGAAGGATCACCCTCAATACCAAAAGATCTCTGGGCGCTAACTGGGAAGGACCATATCAAGTAGTCAGAGTAGTCAGACCAGGAACATACAAGCTTCCCTGACCTAATGGCAGTATCCTGGGTAAAGCCTGGCATGTGGAAATGTTATAGAAGTATTACCCCTGAGAGAGCTCCTCCTCAGGTTGGTTGATTTGTAAACTCACGACACTCCTTGTATCATTCGATTTTCTATAAATAAAAATAAAGTGTTTTGCCTATTTTCCTTTAGCATCTTCTTGAGTTTCTTTTTCTTAAATCTAATGTTAAGGTTGGCTATAAGCCTTAAAATCCCTCAACACCTAGTCATTCTTAAAATCCTATCCATCTCAGGTACCGTAAGCCTTTAAGCTCGGATCAGGCATCCTATATGTCTAAGACCTGGTTTGTGTTAAGGCATGGTAAACTCTAGTCGGATCAGGTCTTCTAAGGTTAAGGTTAGCTTTAAGCCCTAAAATCCCTTAATATTTAGTCATTTTTAGAAATCCTATTCGTGCTAAGTGCCGTATGCCCTTAGGCCCAGATCAGGCATTCTTTACGTTTAAAACTTGGTTTGTGTTAAGGCGTAGTAAACCCTAGCCAGGTTAGGTCTATTAAAAATTCTATTTGTCCTAGGTGTCGTAAGCCCTTAGGCCCGGATCAGGCATCCTTTGCATTTAAGACCTAGTTCGTGTTAAGGCGTGGTAACCCTGGTCGGGTTATGTCTATTAAAAATTCTATCTGTCCTAGGTGTCGTAAGCCCTTAGGCCTGGATCAGGCGTCCTTTACGTATAAGACCTAGTTTACATTAAGGCGTAGTAAACCTTGACCGGGTTAGATCTTCTAAGGTTATGGTTGGCTATAAGCCCTAAAATCCTTTAATATTTAGTCATATTTAAAAATCTTATCTGTCCTATGTGCCGTAAGCCCTTAGGCCCGGATCAGGCATCCTTTACATTTAAGACCTAGTTCATGTTAAGGCGTGGTAAACCCTAGTTGGGTTAGGTATATTAAAAATCCTATCCGTCCTAGATACCGTAAGCCCTTGGGCTCGGATCAGGCATCCTTTGCATCTAAGACTTGGTTCGCATTAAGGCGTGGTAAACCTTAGTTGGGTCAAGTCCTCTAAGGTTAAGGTTGGCTATAAGTCAAGTCCTCTAAGGTTAAGGTTGGCTATAAACCCTAAAATCCCTTAACACTTAGTCATTTTTAAAAATCCTATCCGTCCTTAGTGTTGTAAGCTTTTAGGCCCGGATCAAGTGTCTTTTGTATTTAAGATCTGGTTCCTGTTAAGACGTGATAAACCCTAGTCGGGTTGGTCTATTAAAAATCATGTCTGTTTCAGGTACTGTAAGCTCTCAAGTTCGGATCAGGCGTCCTATGTGTCTAACACCTGGTTCGCATTAAGGTGTGATAAACGTTGACCGGGTTAGGTCCTCTAAGGTTAAGGTTGGATATAAGCTCTAAAATTCCTTAACACTTAGTCATTTTTAGAAATTGTCTCCGTCCTAGGTGTCGTAAGCCCTCAAGCCTGGATCATACGTCCTATGTGTCTAAGACCTGGTTCGTGTTGAGGCATGGTAAACCCTGGCCGGGCTAGGTCCTTTTAAGGTTAAGGTTAGCCATGAGCCCTAAAATCCCTTGACACTTAACAACCTATTGAATTATGATTCGTCCCAGGTACCATAAGTCCTTGGCTACATTAGGCATCCCTAATGACTACGACTTGATCTAGTAAGGCGTGATAAGCCTAGTCGAATTTGGTTTCAATACTTGAAGACCTTTTAAGACCCCCTCGACCACAGTCAAATTATTCTCTAAGCTTGGAGTGAAAGCTAAGTGTAAGAGCTCCCTCCAGGAGGATGCTTGACCTTACGGAACTCATGACCATACTCATAACAAGGTTAGTGAATATATTCAACTAATTCATTTTTCGAGTCAGAAGTCTGAAATTTATTTAAAAAGATGAATTAGTTGGGAAAGGGAAAAGGTTTGTAAAGGAAAGAAATGAATAAAGAAAAAATGTATCTTTCTATTGATTAAAGAAAGGATAAATACAAGTGTTCGTTACGTATACAAAAGAATTACAATGGAGTCAAAGTCTTGCAAAAATCTACAAAAAATTTTCTAAGTCCTAAATGACTATATTGGAGAGTCCCTCTTCTTCACTCGGACAATTCCACCACCAGGTCTTCGACCCGGGGTGCGACAGGGACATCTCCACCTGTTTTTTTGGGGGTGGGGGCATTTTCTTCAGATGGCTTCTCCGTGGTTTCTGTGTTGATCTCTACCCGGGAGGAGGATACATTTTCCTAGGGAGGTTGTGTTTCGGTGGCCCCAGTTGTTGCCTTCGAAACACCTCTTGTCAAGTTGTCAGGCTACTCTTTATCATCGTGCCCTTCTTCATGGCCAACCAGATCGATTCCCTAGTTAAGGGTCTCAAGAAGCTCATCAGCACCTTGAGCCCTAGAAGTCCCTGGGACACCCTAACCCAGCTGGTCAAACAATCACAATAAGTCCAGGTTGGAGTATTCCTGGAGGAAGTGGCGACTAGTCAGGTCCACCCCTTCGTTTACACCTTCGTCATAATGGGCCTCTAACTGAGTCGGCACCCCCTCCAGTTCCTTTGTTTTTTCCTCCAGGGACTTCTGTGCTTTCTTCAGCTTAGTTTCAAGGGTCCTAAGTTCTTTTGACAAAAAATTTATCTTGCCTTCAGAGTCCACGAGTTCATCTATGGCTAAAGAATAATTATTTGACCGTGTATGATACTGCTCTCGTAACTTGTAGTATTGACCCGTAATGGTTCTCCTGGCTTGAGCAGATTTGGCATTTTCAACCTCCAGGGTTTGGACTCGGGCCTTAGCAGCCAACAACTTCCCTTGCCAGTCTTTCTCCTCCTTGACCCACTGAGATTTCTCTCAAAGCAGCTGGGATTTTTTCTCTTCCAAGGAAGAGATCCGTGCTGATAGTTCTTCCCTCTCTTTAACAACGTTCTCTGGGGTGGTGGCTATCGACTCCTGGGCCTTCTATTCCAACTTTTTAATAGTCTCAAAGGATTACTTTTTGATGGCTAGGGCATTTCTGAAGTCATCAATAAACAGATCCAATATATATGCGCCCTGCACCAAAGGAAGGGAAAGAAGGGTTAACATTTCAAGAGGGAGGGAAAAATTGTCTAAGTCTTCAAGATAGAGCTTAGGGAGGAAGTAACTTACCCGATGAGACAACACACTAAGCCAGTTAAGGGTTTTTCTCAGGGTCATGTTGGTCATATCCTCTCCCCTCTTCAGAGAGATCACCTCCAGAGCCGAATTTGCCAAGAGGAGAAGGTATCCAAAATTCTCCCTTTTCTCTTTTGGGAGATCCTCTAAGAAAATCCCGTCCAGGTTCCCAGTATCTCCCCTGGTAGCCTAAAATGGGTATTTGATCCCAAAGATAGGCAGGTCTCCTTGACTCTAATCCTAGCCCTCATCGGTCCCTGAGCTAAAGCCCTTGTCACCCACAACCTTTTTGGGGTCGGACTGTTGTTGTTGGTCCTGATCCTTGGGAGCTGGTATTTTTTTTCCTGAACCTTGGGTAGCCGTTGTGCCTCCCTCACAGACTGGGACCCTCCCCGATTGGTGGTTGAAGGGGCAAGATGGGATGTCAGCTTTCCATTTCTTCTGTGCCTCAGTCAATCCCTCGTCTAAGGGCCTCTTTCCCTTTTCCTTTTCCTGACCCTTGAGGGGCGCTTTCTTGTTTCATCCCTGGGTGGCTCCTTGAAGGAGATGCCTTTCTCTTTAGGGCACTCCTTCTTCTTGCCCGCCTTCTCAAGGGTCTTCTTTTGATCTCCTTTTGTAGGACCCTTTCTCTTTGTTCCTAAGGCCTTTGGTTGGGGGTCAGCCAGTTTCACGACCCTTAGTCCCCTTTTTGAGAGTAGCCCCTTCAAGATATCAACTGATCTCTATTTTTGGTCAGCTATAGTCCCTCCCGTCCCTACTACTGCATAAACATAAAGAATGTTGGTCAAAGAAAAGATGAATCCAAATCTGAGTTGGGCAGCAGTTCTAAATACTTTTACCCTTATCCAAGTGAGCCCTTGCCTTCGTTAGCGCACTCCTGGTCGCAGCCTTGGATACCATTCCAAACCTCACCTCGAAGTCTAGCTCAGGAGATTTCTAACATCCATAGGGGCTAGGGATTCTATGGCGCTGGCCATGCTTGTCAGAATTTCCGGCTTCCTCGTCCAATAGCTGCATAAGGAAAGGTCAGTAAGAATGGTCCCAAAAGATGAAAATTCTTAAGTATAACTTGTTATACCTGGTTTCTGGAAGGGAGTAGGGAGACTCGACCCAATCTCCACTGACTATGAACCAGCGATCCTTCCAGTCTTTATTATAGGAAGGAGTCCCTTTGATCTTCAACTGGTGCCCTCGATAGATTTGTAGATAATACCACCCCTGGTATTAGCTGGTGTTTTTCTTGAGGGCATAAAAATATAGCACCTTATCCGAGGTAGGGGCAGGAGCTCCAACATCAGCCTTTATCACGAACAGACCCTCTAGAACCCTTTAACTATTGAGGGTCAGTTGGTAGAGGGGGATTCTGAGGGGGCCACGAACATTCTGGCAAAGTATCATTAAAGGGGAAACCTTAACCCTAGCAATAGATGTTCCTTGTTGAAGGACACCTCTCCTAGTCCTAGGGCACTTAGGATTTCTTCAGCCCTGGGAACCCTGAGCCTTATGTTCCTAGGAATATCGTAGATTTGACAGTAGGTTTGTATATCTACCTAGGCAATAGTGGAGGAGAACCAGTCTGCCACGTTTGATCCTCTGGCCCACGCTTATCTTGAGGCATTCCTTTCGTCTTCCCCTCTCTCCTGGGTGGGGGTAACTGCACGAGTAGATCCTTCCAATGAGCATCATCCCTTGAATCTCCTTTGTTAGCCATTTCCTATGAAAACTCGCAAACACCTGTAAAAGCACAAGAAATAAGTAGAGAAGGAAAAAGGTAGCACAAAAAAAAGAAGCAAACAAAAAAGCAGAGAACAATGAAAGGGAAAGCACCAAAGTGAAGAACAAGAAGCAGGAGGAAGTCAGAAATATGAAAATGACAGGTGAAAGAGGGGGTATTTATAGTAAAAAAAGACTGATCTTCGTTGTTGATCTAAACAGTCAGGGGATAGCCATATATCTAAACCCCATAAGTGCCTCCCACGGCTCGAGGAACGATTATATATTCAACCACTAGGGCTTCAACACATGTCTCACTCTCAGCCTAGCATTTAATTCTCCCCAAAACGCGAGAAGCTCCCAGTTCAGTGACAATTGTGGATAGACGTACGATGTGTCTTTTGTTGGACTGCAGTTAATGAAAACAGAGGTAGAAGCTTCAGGGTGACACATCATCATTAAGTTAATGGCTCAGTCAAAGGGGGTTATCAGTGACCAAACAGCATCCACAACACACCCAATCAATTCAGGGTTGGCCACTTCACGAGTAACCCTTGTTCACTTGAGCCGGCCAATCTCCCCGAGACAGGTCATTTCAATCATGATTTTCTGACGTGAGCTTTACAAGTATCACACCAGAAATTAGGGGACTGGATGTTTGGGGGAAAATACGGAATCAACACATGAATCCTCCATCAGTAGGGTACGTGATAGGTGATCAGGTATCCCATGCTCAATCCATCCCAGGTAGCCTGCGTCTTAGGAATCCCATCATCCTAGGTTTTCTTCGCCCTAGGAGTTTCGTCGCCCTAGGAACTTTGTTGCCTCAGTTTCCAAGGACTTCCTTCCTGGGTTTTTTCCTCCCAGTCATCAACTACCTGCCTCAGCCTGGGTATCCAGTAGTGGGAGCCTCCAGACACTCTCCGTCCCAGCTATCAGATCGGCTCTCAGGTACCAATCACCGTCACAGGAAGGAGTTCTTTTTGCGTCCAGTTTTTAGAAAGCAACTGACTAGACCACTACCAGACACATGCCCCCACTCTTTAAAATGAGAATGAGCACTGACAACAAGCCTACTATCAGGATAGCCACCCCACCATAAATGCACATGTCCTATCCTCTAACCATCTTCAGATGATATGACGATATCAGGCCTGCAACCTTCAGATGTGTCAGTGATGGTATTTATGAAATGCGACTGCACTCTGTCCCATGACAAACGTCCTATCATTTTCATTCTCTGATGCCTAGTCATTGTTGTGGGGATACTATATAAAGGCAGCATTTTCAACAGAAAGGGAGTTCAACTCTTTTGAAAAGATTTGGCAACATCACACTTTGAGGAATTAAAAACACTTCCTTCTCCTTCAACGTCTACTGGGGTAACCTCTACATTTGGTTCTTCATATTTGCCATTTTTGATTCCTTTCTTTCTTATTCGCTGGAACCAGCATCACCTTCCTTCATTCTCTTCTGACTTAGGAATTGAAGTTTTACCATCGAGAACCCCATCCGACGTCACTCCAAAGGTGTTATTGTTTTACAGGCTTAGGAGGTGAAGCTTCGTCGAAAATGGCCATGCTTTCAGCCATCCTCCTGTGGAAAAGTCACCGTCAAACTGCAGTCTCATCGCCCTCACACCTCACCAGCTGAGTCATTCCATATTAACCATGAGGAGGGTCCACGGACAATTCTCGTACCAACATATATACAATTGCATAAAGAATTTATAATAATGCTCATAAACTTAAAGAACAGGGTTCACAATTCTTCCCCCCTTAAAAGAAGTTTGTCCTCAAAATTTTATATAACGTATTTAAAAAGAATGGTAAAAGAAAGAATCATAACTAGTGCATACAACTTCTTTTTTTCCTAATAATCAAATAAAGGTATTTTAGAATACCTCACTTGTTATTTATTACTAGGAGAGGAAACTGCAGCTTCTACAGAACAAGATAACATTGAATATAAAATATATGTCACATAAAAAACATAAAAGATCTTTCTTTTAGGCTAAACATACCTTAATATTGGAAGAGGTGTGGATATTACTGTCTTATCAAGCTCTTAGGCTCCTAAGTTATCTCCTCAACTGATACACTCTGCCATAAAACCTTTACCATCTGGATAGTCTTATTTTTTAAGACTCATTCTTGCCAATCAAGTATTATCACCAATTGGACCAAATAATTGAGATCATCTCTCAATTCGACCAGTGGTGTCTCAAGTATGTGTGATAGATCTGACATATACTTCTTGAGCATAGATACATGGAATACATCATAGATTTGACTAAGTTTGGATGGTAAATCCAGTCTATATGCTACTAGGCCAATTCTTTCCATAATAATAAAAGGGTCAATATATCGAGGATGCAACTTTCTTTGATTTTTGAATTTGATTATTCCTTTCCATGACGATACCTTTAAGAAAACCTTATCGCCTATATCCAATTCCAATTTTCTCCTTTAATTATCAATATAAGATTTCTGTCTATCATGAGCCATTTTTAATCTTTCTCTGATAATCTTTACCTTTCCAATGGTGATCTCAATTAATTCAACATTACCGAGCTTTCTCTCACCAACCTCATCCCAACATACTGGAGCTCTGCATTTTCTATCATATAAAACTTCATAAGGCGCCATCCCAATTCTTGCCTGGTAGCTATTATTATAAGTAAATTCTATTAGGGATAGGTGCATATTCCAGTTGCCTAAAAATTCTATAACACCTGCCTGAAGCATGTCCTTTAGCATTTGGATGGTCTTCTCTGATTATCTATCCATCTGAGGATAAAATGCAGAATTAAAGGTCAACTAAGTACTCACTGAAGTCTTAGTCAAAATGAGGATCTCGATCTGACACAATTGTAATTGACACTGCATGCAATCTAATTATCTCCGTTATGTATAACTTGGCTAATTTATCCAAGGAAAAATTTATCCGAATTGGTAAAAAGTGAGCTAATTTAGTGAGTTGATCCAAAATTATCCAAATAGCATCATAACCAGCTTGAGTTTTAGGTAAGCTAATCACAAAGTCTATTATAATATACTCCCATTTTCACTCAGGTATGGGTATACGCTATAGAGTTCCTAGAGGTCTCTGGTACTCAACTTTAACCTACTGACATATCAAATACCTAGCCATGAACTCGGCTATATCCCTTTTCATCCCCGACTATCAAAAACTCTCTCAGATGGTCCGGTACATCTTAATACTGCCTAGTTGCATAGCAAATGCAGAACTATGGGTCTCCTCTAAGATAACCTCTCGTAATGCTCTATCATTAGGCACACAGACAAGTCCTTTGAATGTCAGTCTGCCATCCTGAGTGAAGTAAAAATCACTATCCTTACTATCTAAAATCTCTTGGCAAGTCTTGACCAGATCACTATCTTGCATTTGATCTTGCCCGATTTGATCTACTGGGGTAGGTATCACCACAAAATTAGCCACCAAAGCTCCGACCTCATCATACCTTAGTGATATTCTTATCATTTTTAAATCCATCAATAATAGTATGTAAGTGGTGCGAACATGAGCCAAATTAGCTGAAAACATTCTACTCAAATCATCTGTTACCCTATTTGCCCTCCTGAATGATAGTCAATGATTAAGTTATAATCCTTAATCAATTCTAACCATCTCTGTTGTCTCAAATTCAGTTCTTTCTGCGTGAGTAAATACTTGAGGCTCTTGTGATCAATGAATACCTAGCATTGCTCCCTATATAAATCATACCTCTATATTTTCAATGTAAATACCAAGGTTGCCAACTCTAAATCATTGATAGGGTAATTCTCTTCATGCTTCTTTAATTGTTGAGAAGCATAAGCTATCACCTTCCCATTCAGTATTAACACACATCCGAGGCCATACCTTTAGGCATCACTATACACTATATACTCACCTTTTAGAGTAGGAAGAGCCAAGATTGGCGCCAATGTAAGACAATTCTTCAGAGTTTGGAAACTCTATTCACAATGATCATCCCAATCAAACTTGACCTTCTTTCTAGTAAGTCGAGTCAGTGGTGCAGCTAATAAGGAGAAACCCTCAATGAATCTTCTATAATATCTTGCTAGAACTAAAAAGTTATGGATCTCTATGACATTTTTTGGTAGTTCCCATTGTACTATAGGTTTAATCTTCTTTGGATCCACAAATATCCCACTGCTTGATATCACTTGTCCTAGAAAATTCATCTCTCTAAGCTAAAACTCGCACTTAGAGAATTTCGTAACAATTACCTGATCTCAATTAGATTATTGAACCCAAATATAGGTAGTCTTGTTATAGTATAGTTCGATGAGTCTAAGTGTCCTATCCACAAGGAGTGTTTTTTCCAATAGTCTAATTGGGTTATGTCTAAACTAAGGTCCAATAACAAAAGTCCAAAAGTAAAGGTAAAATAAATAATGGATCAATTTTAAGGAAAGAATTATCAAATAAAGATTAAATATAAATTAAAACACTAAAGGTTTGAAAATTGATATTTGAGGATGATAGTAGTAAATTAGATTCCTTATTTTAACTCAATTGAGATTAACTAAAGAGTTCTTCTAATCGAAAGATAAAAATCGTTTAATGCACAAAAAATATAGTTTCTTCAAAAAAATCAATATTTGATTAAAATCATGTCTTTAAATTAATTGATAAAAAATATAAGAAAAATATTTATTAATGTTCAAAGTACTTTTTATTCCATATGTCTACAATGAATCAAAGAAAGTTTTTCCAAACATTCAATGTGCCAAATGTCTACATAAAAATCAGAGAGTTTAATTACTTAAAAATATTTTTTAAAACATTAATATACAATTAATCAAAAGAACTTTAGCATTAAAATCAAAAATAGAATCTAAAGAACATATCATACATCCTTAGTATCAACCTCCTAGCTTAGCTAGTACTTTAGAAATACATATAGATAAGAGAATAAAATTTTATTAGAAACTAATTCTATTGCATCTATTACATTTCTAGAATATAAAATAGTGCTCTTATTTATAGGCAAACATGAGAGCTGAATGTCAAAGTAGGTAATTGTAATATTTGATAATTAAGTTAGAAACTTTGACAAATGAGTTGAAATATTTCATCCGCCAATAAAAATATTATCGATGACCTCACAGATTAATGATTAAGCCCCTATGGTAAACATGAAAGTTGTAGATATGACTCCTCTTTCGAATGCCACTTGTCTCAGGTCAATCCGAAATTTCTATCAAAAGTTATAGGCAAAATATTGAAGCATGGTCGGGTTGGACTGGAATAATAATGGGGCTTGATTGATAGCTTTAAAAATATAACTTAGAGCCTGAATTGATGGTTGTACAAAACATAAAAGTTTTATCCCAATGAGTTATGTTTCTAATGGCTCAAGATTCACCTCAATAGCTCTCTTGGATGAAAAGTTATGACCTTTTTACGTACACTGTATTAAAATAAAAATTAACTAAAATTGCAAACAAAGTAAATTTTACATCAAAGATTAGAAATATGCATAAATGGAGAGAGTTAATCATACTTTGAAGTGTAATATGATGAAAGATTTATTATTTCACTTCTTTTTGATATTTTCAAATAAGTAAACTCTCAATCATAAGTCTCAAGTGTAGCCACAAATCCTTCAAACAAGAAATCCATAAATCTTCTTTTGTGTATAAAGTGACACATAAATTATGGGGCTTCATTGAAAAAGAGAACAAAATTCATTCTTATTATTTCACAAGAGTCAACATCCTTTTAGCAATTTTATTTAATAACTAGATACAATTTTATTTAATCATAACCCAATTCCTCGGTCAATGACACCTAGACTAGTTGATCTTAGGGCATTAGATTTTAAGATACTCCTTCAAACCTCTTTAGAAAATAATTTTAAATTTAAACAAATTCATAACCTAATTCATCAGCCAATGACTCCTAAACCAGTTGGCTTTAGGACATTAGGTGTTAAGACATCCTTACGAGCCTCTTTAAGAGATGAATGATTATTTATTTATGATATTTTTTCTTTTTTTTTCTTTTTTTCTTCTTTTAGCACTTAGATGCAACTCTAATGAAATCATCAAAATAAATATTGTCAAATTCTCAACTTGCAACCTATAATCATGCATCAAAGTGTGTGTGCGATAAGAATAATTTATAAAATTCTTACTCAATAGGTCTATAGACACAACCATCTAACCAATAACTACATTAGAGTTCATAAAATTGAATAATCTAAATAAAAGCAAATAACAAAAGCTTGCTATAAATTCCAAAAATCAAGGTCAAATGATAACATAAACACACAAAATACACAAAAACTATTTGCTTAAAAAATGACACTACTAAGATGCGTCTCAAGGATTGAAGGAAGAAAATAATCATTTACTTAGTCATCTTTACAAAAATCGGACACGATTAGTGAATCTACTCATTTGTTTTTTTTAACACACACAAAAACAACACATAAAAAAAATATAATATGTAATATCAACTATCCCTCCCCCCAATCAATTTGAGACATTATCCTCAATGTCTAAATATAGAAAGATAAAGTATAAGAGATATCATTTGAGTTAGCTTTTACTGAAAAGAAAAACTTGCAATACACATCCTCCTACAAGGGTTAACGACCAATATTAAATAAATATTTTAATTCATTTATTTATTTATAAAATTAAAAAAACCTGCTTTTAATCAAACTATAAAAATCTGCTTTTTAGTTTCTTCCCCAAACCAATTTATCTGAGCTGTTGTCGGATCAAGCTTGCAGATGAAGCTTTTTAATTTTTCAATCAGCTGATCAAGAGTTAAAATAGTGACTAGGATTTGTCACACCGAGTATAAGATAAGACATTGTTCTATAGCTTTATTAAAAAAAGATAATAAGTTATCAAAGAAATTATTAACATTTAACAGACCTATAGGTTTTTGGTGAATATTTAGTTGGGCCCAAGAAGCAACTTGAAAAAGTTCTTCCAAAGTACCAAAACCACCTGGAAGGCATATAAAAGCATCAGA